>JARHVA010001712.1:540000-665000 GCA_037957365.1 Torreya grandis
TGACATGAGTATATATCTTCTATGCATGTTTCCTTTTTATGTTTGTTAACCCCACTTTATGCCACAAACTTTGGTGAGCACTAGATTATATTTTACTTTACTTATCATTTACTTTATGAATATGAAAAAATAGGACCTAGCTATAATGATTACATCGTATTTCTTGACTAGAGGCTTTAAAACCATCTCTAGTGATGTTATTATGGTAATAGATCCCTTGGTTAGATCTAGAGGATCCATCTTGGTCATGACCTTGAATATCTAATGTATCATAAATTATAAGTGTAAGTAAGATTATAATCTTTGAGCTATGATTAAGTAATAGATCAATTGCATTTCCATTTGTATATAGACTAAAGGCAAAATAAAACCCAAAAGCATGGAATTGGTTGCATCATGTTTTAGTGAGTATTCCATACATGACACTGGCATCAAACCCATATGATATTATTGATGTAACTATCCTAGGTTGATGCAAGTGTCTAGAGAACTAGATACACTAGATCTAGACTCTGATAATTGGTCTAAAACTATCTTCCTACCCACTTCCTACCTGTATGAGATCCAACACTATATTAGCATAAAAAATAGTTGAGTAATTTATTTTATGTCATTTATATATCTAGCATAACTATGCTTTCCATTAATAGACTATCTTAATTTTATAAATTCATCATAGGGTGCCTCTAAGTTTATCACATTAAATGGATTATTGTATATCTAATATTCACCCTTGTACCCTATAATTTCTATATCTTTAACCCTAACCACTAAAATATGATCCACATCCAAATCAAGATTAAACACATTTATTTAATTCTTGTATTTTTTAATTGTTATGCAAGTATATTTAATTTATACTCTATTATATCAACTATATCTCCAATAACTATTTTGACTAATTTAAGATTTAATGGTCTAAATAAGCTTAAACATTGAGTCTAATTCATATTGTATAAGCTATGTATAACTCAAGAAAATATGAATGTGAAAATAGAGTATAAATGATTAATTACAATCTACTATTTATTGAGATGAATTATAAGATATGTTATTTAGCTTGTTTAGGTTTTTTTCAATTCTATAATAGTGTACAATCATTAAAAAGGATTTTTAGGGACTATGTTGACTTAGATTAGGATACATATTGTGAAACTCGACATGATGAGTTTGATACATATTGGACACCTGTGGTAGCCACATTTATATACACTCTCCTATATTCATTCAAGGGATTTTCATAGGTGTGTGATAGTTAGGATCATTATGATTGTACTTGAAAATAACTCATGTATATTTAAAGTCTTTGGACCAATGAGAATAACATTATTTTCCTTCTTTATACCTCAAAATCCTAAATTGTAGTCTTGAGACCAATGTGACTTGAAAAATGGGTTAGAAAAGATTGGTTGAGATAATATTTGTATGTATTGTCTAGTATTAACCTATGACTATACTATCTCAATAGACTTAGAGTTAAATATGGCCAAAAAAATAGAGCATGTGATACTTAGTTTGTTAAGGTAGAAACTAATGGATTCCATAGATATAGTAGAGGATTGTGTACATCAAAAATTTAAATATGAAATGGTTATAAATACTAAGCCTATGAAACAAAGATATATATCTCATTATACCCATATAAAAGTAATTATGTCAGTAAAAAATGTAATAAATACAAGTAAATTAATTTAAATTAAAGGGAAAGTGCATGGTTAACCAAATGGGGGTCTAGGAAATCTAAAGTGAAATATGAAAAGTATAAGCAATCTTATAGCTAAACCAAATTTATTTAATGTAGAGAGAACCTAAAAAAGGATACACATATTTATTCACTAAGAAAAAAGAAACATATATATACCAATTAAATAAAATAAAGAGTATAGGGTTAGAAATACTTACCTTGGAGTGGACCCATCGAGCATCAATCTCCCCTTGACTAGGACTCCTAATGACTAATAATATTGATCTCTAATGACACCACAATACAAAATTATTCAAGATATGTTTTTAGAACAAAAAATCCTCCAAATATGACTTAGGGTATAAGTGAAATAAAAATTAGAGTGAATAGAGTTTATACGATATGATTGGAATGAAACATGACCCTAGACTATAAGATGACAATATTAACTTGATCAATATAGTTGAAAAATGTTAGATAAATCTAAATGGTATTGACCAAGATCATATATAATATATGTTAGGATACATGATCATAACTACATTAGGTTGGTTGATATAATACATGAAATTAAAAGGTAATAAAATATGGTATTGAGTTGGTCGATGTCATATGATATAAGAAAAATATATCACAATTAAATGAGGATAGGATGGAGGAGGTAAATGGAAAATAATTTTGAGGAATATAGAGTGATAATAGGAATGATGTAATCATTATATAGTATCAACATATCTCAAAAAACACCATGATCCTTCGCACCTTTTCCTAGTGCACCCTTTAAGGCATGCACTAAGGGATATTGTTGCCCAAAAATTCACTACAAGAGAAATCCTCAGTACTTGAAAAAGTGAAAAATAATATGTATACAACCTCAAACACCCACCACTAAGTGGTAAGCACTACCAATATTCCAATAATTTGAAGAGTGTTCAAACCAAAAGTAATTCTCCCACCTATCTATGTGTCTACAATCACTGTAATAATACCATCCTTTATAATATTGTGTATGGATTTTAGTACTTGATAACCTATGATTTTGACCTTGCATTGGTATTCATATTATGCTCAATGCATGCTCCTTTTATGATTTTTATATTTGTAATATTTATGGTAGTTCCTATCAATGTTTAAATGAATAATAGATGTGTTCTTGATAAGTGATAAATGATTACTATCTAGGAAGAGGCTTAGGCTTCATATGCTTATATAGATAAATATTTGAGTAATTTCCCTCCAAAATACTATGAAAAATATATGAGTTGACTCATAATAAGGATTTAATTATGAAAAATAGTTATTAAATGGCATGAAAACAAGTTTAACCAAGGTAGATGACTCTTTTTATGTTTTTTTTATTCACACTACATATTGTTGTGGGTATACACCCTCTCATTTTAAGACTAGTGAAATAACCATGTGGTGGAATAGTGGGTAATCAATTTTATAAATAACCATGTGGTGGAATAGTGGTACAAAATAATGGTTTGTTACCTCAAATGATTCATAAATGACTAAAATTCTAGCCTACAATCTATAGAATAAAAACAATCAACTTATGGATTATACATAGGCGATCTAGGCTAAAGTGGACTTGGTCCAAAAAGAAAAAAAAATGGAGGAAAGGTAGGGTAGAAAATAAAGTTTTCTTATGGTTGATTCGAAGAACTATCCCTCTAAAGTTAGTTGGTTATATGGAATTGTGCATGCATAATTAACCGATGTCTATTATATCCTAGTTGCAAGTACAAAACATAACAAACACAATATTAAGTCTAAGGAGAAAACTAATTATAGAATGAATTTATGATCATAATTAAAAATATATTATCAATAAAGAATTTTTAAATCACATACAAATCACTAACAAGATGAAAATCAAGAATATAAATCATAAAATTGGTCAAAATAACATATAGTTTAATTTAACCTCTAAAATAGCACATGCATCAATTCACATAACATAATTAAATTAACATATATTATTCAAAAGAAAAATATAAATTAGAAGAAAACATATTATAACTTACAAATAGTCTTGAAACTTTCTAGCTTGCATTAACTTTCCAAATTTTCTCCTCCCTTGTACAATGAATAGAAAAATACATATAGAAGCTTTGGATGGGCACCACCTCATCTTAAAATTATTTAATGTACAAAATTTAAATACAATACATATATTTTTATGTATTTTTTTTCTTTATTTACAAATAAATTATGAAATAAGTCCTATTAAATAAAAATAGACAACAATTAAGAAAATTATGTAGAAGCTTCTATTGTGGAAGAATATGGAATGATGGCAACATAACTTTAGATGACTACATGAATGAGTTCAAAATTGAAATAGTTGAATCTAGTGAAGTGTAAATTGATGATTTAGACATACTTGATGAATAATTATCACTCACTATAATATAAGTCACATCAACTAAATTGGAAGAGGTAACAAAAGTTGATGAAACTATAGTGGTAATTGAATTTTTAGTGTTTGAATTGGATGATGTCATGACATATGTAGCAAATGATAATGCTTGAGAGAACATGACTCCAAATATTATTTATATTTTTAGTATTATTAGATAATAGGGTATAGAGGTAGATGAAGAGTCATGGATAAATAAGATGCTACCTTAAATACAACTTGTTTTTACTTCTTTGTATCCTCTCACTATTTATTATTTTTGAAAGAAGTTGCACATGTTGATTGGTCTAATTCAATAACTTCAAATTTTAAAATGGGAACTTTAAATAATGACCTAATTTTATCAATAAGCCTTTTATGTGTTTCAAAAGAGATTTTGAATGATTCTCTAATTGTCAAGGCCTTTTTAGTTTTATCCTTTGTAAAGGTGATCAAGTCAATAACCTACTCCTTATCACTTTGGCTAGCATTATTGATCCTCATTATAAATTTTATCATTGAATATTTTAAATTTTTTTCAAACATGATATAATTTGTGACCTAGACATCAATCCTATACGTAATCTAAATAAATATTTATTTGAATAATTTAACTACCTTATTCTCTTGGGCAGTGTTTTGAGTTAATATTTTCTTCGTTTGATTATGCCAATCTATTAAGTCTTCCATTTTACTATTGGAATAATTATAAGATAGACTTGTATCTTTGGTTGATAAAAAATTCAACTGAAGAACTATTATTTGTCTAACCACTTTGTCTATGTTATTCAATTTTGAATCAATAAACCCCAACGTTTGGCTGAAATTGATAAATCTCTATCGTTCTAGTTACCCTTTAGCTTTATTTATGTGAATATTAGATAAAAAAATATAAAGGGAATATATTTAATATTTTACCTCATCACACATCTTTATATTTACCTAAATTATATCATGTGATTCTAGTATTTTGTTTTCTTTCTATATTTTGAAGACTACTTTATTAATCACAATGCTTGTAGCCTCTAAAATTGAGATTGGGTCTTATTTGCTCTCATCATGTTCCCTATATTTTATCTTACTTATTGATGTGGTTTTTATGAATACCATAGTCAACAAGGTAGCCTCTAAAATTTTAGGATCTTAATGGAGGTAAAATCCACTCCAAGGCATGAGTTGTAGGTATGTGGTTTTTAACAACTTATTGATGGAATAGTTGGTAGGGCTTGCAGGTTGTTGACAATGTTTTTGGATGGAGATATGACCCCTAAAGAGTATTTAATCTATACATGAGTTGGATGGGTTGTTGGTTGCTAATATAAAGTGGGTAGATCTTAAAAAAAACTCAAAAGGAAGGAAGGGTAATACAAAAAAGAAGGCTCTATGGTTCTTAAGAATCACTTCTCTAACTAGTTTCTAATAAGATAAGTTCTCTCAGAACCTATGCCTATTATTATTAGCAATCACACACATGAAATAAGACATGGATAATAATTTTAAGTAAATATTTATGTAATAAATTCACACACCTTAGAAAAAATTTATTTCTTTTAGAGACACTATTGCACATCCTTAATCAAGAGATTATGGCTCAGGTTAGTGAAGTATCTGAGGCAAATTTTGTGCACAAAAAAAAATACTTCAGATAAAGTACTCATGCACATTCAAAATTATGAATCAATCAACCTACTTAACTAATCAATATAATTCAAAAATCTTTCAATAGCTATTGCACATCTATAAATTAGTACATCAATCAAGACAGTCAAGAATCCATTCACAACTATTACACACTAAGGATTATTGAAACATACAACTAAAGAAGTAATATATAATTACATATAAATTTGAAATAAAATACTCAAACACATGAAGTTGATAGTCCAAATTACTTTTCTCCTTTTTATTCAAAATTATCTGACAAAAATCCAAGTTGGATTACAATTATATATATAGACTTGAGGAAGGGGTTGCCTCATCCTTGAGGCTCATGCAAGGTCATTACATGTGATAGTTAGAACCTAAGTTATAAATATGGTCTAAAATAATATAATATCCTTATTATATCTATCAATTTAAGTTATCTTTTATCAAAAGTTATGAAACATGTACATGTGTATAAATATAAAGGCTATTTCTACAAATATATGTGCCATTTTTACAAAACTATGCATGCCTCTTTTTATAGGTTGTGACAACAACCTGTCTCTTTTTATAGGTTGTGAGAAAAACCTATTGATATTTTATATTAGCCACCTTCAAATAGAACTCAGAAAAAGGTCCAAGATAATTATCATTTTTTCCAATGCTTGAGAAATAGTGACACTTGTGTTAGCTATGACTAATCTTATTGAACTGTGTGTTGCATGTGACCTTTGAAATTTATAAGATAGAATATTCCTCTTCAAAATTTTATATAATATTAGTTACCAAAGGACTATAAATTAATAATGAGACCCAATGGTTATTGATAAATATATCCAAAGTGTCAAAATATATATTTCCATCAGACAAAATATCCATGATAATAAGTCTGAAGGGAAATTCCATCAAACAAAATGTCCATGAAAAAAATCTTACAATATGTATGTAAAGACCTATTTCCATCATAAAAAATGTATGAAATAAATTTATCAAAGACCAATATTATCATTAAAATGTCTGAAATAATAAGCACAAGGAAAAAATCCTAAAAAAAAAAGTTCAAGGCAAAAATATTGAAAGAATTCTCTAAATTGATTAAGTCCTAAACATCTACATAATTCTATCCATAATGTCATGCCATTCTATTTATTATCATTTAAAATGTATTTTTGTGTTTGGGACACATGTCAACACCTTATTGAGTCTAGATTTTTTGAAAAGTCCTCTTAGGTCTCACATTGTCAAATATTCTACATGATGGAATGTGAGCATGCCACTTGATAGCTCTGTGGGGCCTCTATGTACCTTACAATCCTAGATCAAATGTCTTTATGCCACTTGGAAACTCCTCATTATTTTTGAGACATTTAAAAAGTCTATGTTGATCTCACACCATTAAATCAACTATATCTAAGTTAACGTGGTTCATAGATCTTAGTGGTTTGACTTATTGACTCTTGCAAGCCTTTGACACTTGTCACATCCTGCATTCCTGTATGAACTAGATTACAATGATGGTGACACTTTTTACCCTCATGGGGCTCCTTGAAATCCTTTGTTTTTGAGCTTAATTATGTACTGTATATCTTTGATATGTAAGTTAATGCACAATATAGATCTAGGTGCTTGACATTTTGACTCCCTACGAGCTTGACACTTATCATTTCCTTGGGACACACTACTCCTTAGGCTTAAAGTCTAATCTAATGTTTAAAAATGTCTCATATGTGTCTACCACTTGGTAGTTACTTGAGGCTTTTGAGCTCTATATACTAGGCTCCCTCACTTTATTTCATCAACTATATTAGGATCCCATTATGGTGACACTTATCACTCTCACAGGGTTCCATAGAGTTTAGGTATTTCAACATTGCACTCACTTTGTTTGATCAATGGTGTACGAGTTAATGCAAACCATTATATCATAGCCCATGGGTTGAGCAAGATTAGTTCCATTGATTAAAATATTTGACTTATTATGCTCCATCTCACACTTTTAGATTAACTTTACCTAAGTAAATGCAAGTTGTTGATTGTAATTTAGATAGTCAAACATGATTGGCTTCGCTCCTACAGACCAAAATAAACTAAGTGAGCCTAGGCAATATAAAGGACTTAGACTAAATTATTAGACTAAGATTAAAATTTAATAAAGGGGGATCATGCTAGTAAAAGGACCATTCATAAATATTATATCCTAATTTTTGAGTTGTATCAACAAATATGATTAAGACCTAGGCTTAGAATATATAAAATAGCCCATGTGTTACTTTCAACCCTATGTAAAAAATTAAATCTATTAAAATAGACTTTTAGCTAAGCAAATTATCCTAAGGTTTAAACATGATTTTAATAATATACTTAATTTAAAAAATAAGTTACCAAAGGTTAAAATAAAAATTCAATTTAACATTAAGGTGTAAAACCCTAGGCAGTGTTCACATAAATGGACTCCATTAATCATCTAACCTAAAGACATAAGAATCTAAGGTTAGCAAATTTAAACAAGAATAAACTAGAATCATGTGTAAATATGGAAACCCAACCATGGTGTGCATGATCTTCAAATAAAGATAATGTGCAAAACACTCTAATGGTACTCTGATCAAATGAATTTTCAATTTAAATCACAAATTTGCATAATTTGAAATAAGGGTCCCTATTTTTGGAAATGGGGGTGTGTTGGGTACAAAAAATGGTGAATCATAGGGGGAGTACTCCTAAGTATTCAAAAACCTAGAACTTTGGTTATAAATCCTTAAATCAATCATGAGGTGTATCACAAAAGAATTCTTAAATCATAAACATGAAAGAAACTCTTAAGTTGATTCACACAACATACTTTCCTTCCAATTATTCAATCTATGTGTGTAAAAACATGTAATTCATTTAACCCCTATTGTGATAAATTTTTCAAAAGATTGATTGAGATGTAGGTTTTGTTCTAGTGTCTCTTAAATCTCATTAAAAATAAGGGAAGCTCAAGCATTGCTCTACTTCCAAGAAAACATCCATAGCCTCGATAGAGATACCTTATGATCCTTCTCTTCTCTTTCCATTATTTTTTTTAATCATGATGTGTGGTACATTGACCTTATTTCACCATGTGAGCCTTTTGATTTTATTTAAAATTTATTTTTATACCTTTAAATAATTGGTTTAATTTTTCATTTGTTTTTATTTTGTTCTTAAATGAAAAGAGAAGATATGTAACCCCAATGAGCTAGTATAATTATAAAACAAATCATTACTAGAACATCTTTGCCAGCCACATCTATACCTAGAATTGTCATTTCCAATAGGTATTTAATGTGATAAGTGCATTTGATCTAATAAAACAAGAAAAGTTTCTAAATTTGTATGAATTACTCTAAGAGGAACTTCCATATGCCTAGTAAAAGTATTCAATTATGACATCATCTAGAATAATCCATGACTGCCTACCTTCATCCTAAAAACTTAGAACATATAAATATGCCCAATCTATAAACTAGTCCCAAAATTACCTAATTTTTAAATTTCCCCCTTTCTACAAGTCATAAGCTTAGTTGATTTAGATTTTTAGCTTGGTTATAGTTATAACAAACACAATTCAGATTGTCATAGAAAGCACAAATAATAACTACTCTAGAAAGTATAAAATCTAATCTAAGAAAGTAGGAAAGATTAATCTAGAAAGTAGGAAACTACTCTAAAAAAGAAAGAAATATAATAAATGAAATAAAGGAACTAATCTAAGAAAGTGGGAAATCTAATCTAATCCTATAACTACATTCATGTGTCCTTCATCAATCAATAATATATATAGATTGTACAACCCTAAAGTAATGCTTTAGGATCTATCTGTTAATTGGATATGTAAGATCATTACCTTAGAGGTCCTTCAGACAAAATTAATTATTTTCCTTGATTTGTAAAATATTATATGGTCTAATCCATAGTAGGGAAAACTTGTCATTTTATCATTTCTTCTAATGGGATTTATCCCAAAGTAGCACTAGATCTGAAATCCTGAATGCTTTGACATTTGCTCTCTTATCAAACCACCTCTTGACTATATCTTGGTGTTTTCTAGATTTTTGTAAGGATTTAATCATTGAATCTTCCATTTATATTATATCTAGAATAATTAATTTTCCTTTATCACTTAGTTCTATGTAGTCCTACATGAACTAATAAGTTGGTAACTTTAACATAATTAGGAACATAGGCCTGCATCCATATACCAATAGGTAAGGTGAAGCTTTAAGGGATTTTTTATAACCTATTTGATCTACCCAAAGATCATACTTAAATAAAATTTTCTAGTCCTTGGGCTTGTCTCCAGTGAATTTATTAATTACATTGATCAATTTCTTATTCATTGACTCTACCAGTCCATTTCCCTGGGGTTAATGGTTAGAGGCTAACCTAATAATAATTTGGTTATCATGTGCCCACTCAATAAATTTTATTGATATTAAATTTGGTCCATTATCACAAAATAAAGAAATGGGTGTGTCAAATGTGGTTATTACGTGTTCCTTCAAGATGTAAATCACATCTTATGATATGTAATTCTTTATGGCTATGGATTCAATCCATCTAGTGCAATATCCAATAGTAGTAAGCATAAATTTATGGCATACCAATGAATTTGGGTTGATGATACCAATAAATTCTAAACCCCACTAAGCAAATGAACTTCTTCAACAATCAACTATAGAGGCATTGTTTTGTACATTTCCCTTTTGGCTAAAGATTGGCATTTGTGGCATATCATTACATGAGCATGAGCATCCTTAAAAACTATTGACCATTATTAGCCCATTATTAAGATATTATGGGCTATGGTATTCCTAGAAGGATAGCCACTGCCTATCTTTTGATGTAAGTTCTCTAAATTTTTTATCTTTCTCTATGGATACACACCTATGATAAATACCTTCATAATTTCATCTATAGAAGACTCCCTTCATGATCATGTAATGATCATCTTTAAACCTAAAAGCTCTTCTTCATTATCTGTTAAGCCCAGGGAGTAAGTTTTTGTAAGTAAATATTATATGATATTGATATATCACTCTCCTTTAGATACTTGAGCTTAACATACCTCTTCAATAGTGATACATAGATTAGGTTCAATCATAAGTTAGATAATACCTTGACCTCAAATGATCTTTGAAGGCTTGATCTCTATATTGAATTATTATAGTTTGGCCATCCATTTACCTCAGCATTCTCCCAATTCATTTTGTGATAGGGTAAGTTTGAAAATAGGAGTAGGCATGATGGCAATGAATTTATTCCTCAAAATATAATGCCAAAACTTCTTCACTACTTTGACAAGGGAAAAAAATCTATTTATCAATCATATAATATCTAAGTTCTACATCCTTTAGATTTGTACTAATGAATATAATTAGATACTTAGTTTAATTCTTCTTTTGTGTTATAATAATAAAAATTTTATGTTCTAAAGTGAATGAATACAGGTAAAAATATTTATTGAAATTTGGACTGATTAGTACTTGAGCCTACGATATTACATCTTTAATGTCTTGGAAGGACTTTTGGGATTCAACCATCCATTCTATTTTATAATCCTACTTGAGTATGGCATTTATATGTCTAACAATCTCTACAAATCTTGAGATGAACTTTATTACAAAATTAATCTTTCCAAAGAATGATTTGAGCTCCTTCTTATTGTTTGGTGGTGAAATCTTTAAAATTCCCTAGATTTTGTCTAGATCAATGGTGATCCCATCCTTTTTAATGATGTGTCAAAAATATTACTTTTAGTTACTCTAAATATTCTCTTCTTTGGGTTTAGTTAAATACCAAACCTTATGCATCTCTTGAATATGGACTGGAGGTGGCTTATGTGGTCTTTCCTATTATTTAAAAATATTATAAGATCATCCATGTAGATTATTATGTATTTTCCCATTAATACTATGAAATCATGATGCATGATGCATTAAAAGGTAGTTCCTATGTTTATTAGGCCAAATGACATCCTTTTATATGTGTAAGTTCCCTATTTCATGGTCAACATCATCTACATTCTATCCTTAGATTATACCATTACTTGATTATAGCCTAGAAGTCATCTAAAAATGACATCATTTTAGAACCACTTACTATCTATATCACCTCATCTAGTGAAGGTAGGGGATAAATATCATTTTAAAAATCTTTTTATAGGTTCTTAAATTCCACACATAGTCTTATCTCACCATTTTTATTTATTACTGGGATAAAATTGGCCACCTAGGTAGAATGTCTTACTGGAAAGACAATTTTTACACTTAAAAGCTTTTCCACTTTACTTTGAATGAGAGGATCCAAAATATGATTTACTGGTCTCTACCTCTATCTAAATGGATTATGATCTAGCTTCAAGGGAATCATATGAGTAATGACCTATGGGTCATAAAATTTTAGATCTTCATATGTCCAAGAAATGACATCCCTATATTGAGTGATTAAATCTCTCACTTGATGTCTCTCTTTTGGGGTGAATTTGAGATTGATATTTACATAACATGGGCTATGTTCATCTCCTAGATTTACTCTTTTGAATTCTAATTCATTTAACTTGGGCTGCTTGAGTTGTTGATTTTGAGGGTATATATTGAATGGCCTTTCCAAAGAGACTAGTCCAATTGGGATATGATTCTCTTTGAACTAGATAATGCCTACTTTGTCTGATTCCTTTTGATAGAGGTGATTAATGTCTTTGCCATTGATGATTTAGGACTTAAATTCCCCTAAATTAGTTAAAAACTAAATAATCTACTGGTCATCATCAAAGACCTAAAATTTTTCTATGTTATTTGGAATAGAAGGGCAAGGTACCAATTTAATTAAGAACTTTTTACCTTAGATTATTGTAACAACTCCAAATTAGTAATGGCAACAACTAATGAATCAATGGTTTGATTTTTCTCTCTAGAAAGTGATATTATGTTGAAAGATTCAAAGCTTTCAATCACATCCCATGCTCTATGTTTGTATCTTCTTAAATAAGATAATTTACATTGGTATTTTTTTCTGACTTGGTTGAACACTAGCTCTAAGTCACCAAATACTAGTATTTGTTTCACATTATTCTTAAGTGTAAATTATAGTCCCACAACTAAAGACTCATACTCATCTCTATTATTCATGCATAAAAATTAAATGTATGCTACCAATAACATTTTACCTTATGGATCAATCACCTTGATTCCTACGCCTGATCCTTGCTTGGATCTAGCATTGTCAAAGTGCATAGTTTATAGATAATTGATCTTTTAGGTTCTAGATTTTGTACTTGATTTTACATAGTAAAAGTGTAAATACCAAGGCTAGGAGACTTATAATTTATCTCTTCATTCTTGACATTGTAATCCATAATGGGATCATTTATTCTCAACTCTCTATCATTTCTGATTTGATTCACAATCCTTTTCCATAACATCCATATATGAGAGAATTATATAGAAAGATATCTTTTGAGTGTTTTAGACCAATCTATTAGTGCCCAAAATTACACTGAAGAAATTGGGCCCTTGTCAAATATCATTGTCTAAGTCATTAGCCCAAATGGTTTTTCCAAGTGTTCTTTTGGAAGGTCAAGTTCATGGAAAAATTGGCTAAGTCATAATCTAGCTTTTGTCTTTCCCTTAGACTTTTTCAAACTTTTTGCATGAACACAATGTTTGACAAAAATAGGTCTTCAAGATTTTTATCTTACACAAAAAGTATGAAAACTTATTTCCATCATATATTTTTTTTAATACAAAAGATCTAAAGGAATTCAATGTCTTATTTATTTTAGGATAAGTGTTTCAAAAAATATTTGAAGGGTCATTTGTTTCAAACTTTTTGTCCACATCAAAAATTCTAAAGGGATCTTGCCCTTCAAGCATTTTTCCCACATAAAAATATTGAAAGAAATCCTTTGTTTTAGGAAAAATGTAAAGTCCTATTTATTTCAGACTTTTTATCCATGACAAAAATTCTAAAGGGCCTTGACCTTTAGGTATTTTGCTTTCACAAAAAGCCTTAAATAATTTTAAGGTTATTTACTTTGGCCAAAGGTACATCCAAAAATCCCAAAGGGTCATTTTACCTTTGAAACTTTTTTTAAGGATCATTTACTTTGGGTATTTTTCCCTTGCAAAATTTTTGAAGGGTGATTTCAAAAGTTCAAAGGGAACTTAAAAAATATCTGGAGGACACTTCAAAAAGTATAAAAGGCATTTTTAAGATATCTAAGGACCATTCCAAAAGGTCGAAGAGTAATTCTATAGGGTAGGTGCCCTTGACAAAACTTATGAAGGGTATGTTTCATATGCTTGACAAGTAATTTTAGTAAAGTTTTTGTGGAGCAGAAGTTTTCTTTCCTTTGATCTTTTTTCCCAAGAAAAAAGTTTGAAAGAATTGTGTTTCTTCAAGAGAAGTACCAAGTCCAATTTCTATGGGGAAATTATTTTGAACAAAATGTTTGAAATAATATTCCAAACAAAGGCACAAGAAGCTAAGTCTCATTTATTTTGGTGAAAGTGTAGAGGTACAATTCCTTCCACAAAAGTGCAAGAGACTATTTTATTTAGGAAAATTGTAGGACTCAATTTTTACAAGGAAATTGTTTCAAACAAAATGTCCAAAATAATTATCCTAATAAAAACATAAGGCCAAAAAATCAATTCTTATGGGAAAAGTGTGAAGACAAATCCTTCAGGGAAACTATCTTAGACATTTTATCTAAAATAATTATCCTAATAGATTTCCTAAAAAAAAATTGTGGGATAATTATTCTAAATAAAATCCAAAGATAGAAGTGCCAAAGCAAATAGGAATGTTAAAGACAAAGACTCAAGAAAAATTACCATAGAACAAAGTCCCTGAATAGATATTTTTGAATTGTAGTTATGATGGTCTCATGGACATGTTTTGATAGGCATGCAGATGTCAACTTTAAGTTGTGGAAAGTAGCCATTGGGATTCAAATGTTCCATGACAAATATGTCAATGCTAATTTTAAACCCTGTGAAGTAGTCTTTTATTTTCAAAAGGATCCAAATCCAACGGCACACATTTACATAGAGCAAGATGATCCAATGGTGCACAATCAATTATGAAGAGTCAAAGTAACATAAGAAGCCTGAGGGGATACCAAGTGGCACATCCTTGGGGATAATAAATAGGTGATGTCTAATAGCACCACACCCTTCAAATCATGATCCAATGGAGTGAATTTTATTAGGAAATCAAAATTAGATGGTGCAAGTTCAAAGTCAAAATTTCAAGATTATTATGCATGATAAGGTTATATCATGTTTCGATTAATTAATGGTATATGGTTAAGTGTACACCTTTCAATTGACATGGTAAATTAAGTCAAGGTTTCAAACTAAACCCAAAGTGAATGTAGTGATGACATGTATTATAATCATATTATTAAGATTATTGAGTAACTAATGACATTTAATCCTTTGATCAAAATCCAATGGCATGCATTGATCTAGCCTAGCAAATCCAATAGTGTAAGCTAAGATAGAATTGTCAAAGGGTTCAGATTACATGAGGAAATGACAAGTGTCCAGATTAAAATTAAAATTGATATCTTGTTTTTGGTCGAGAAATGAGTCAAAGCACATAAGAAGATCCATGAGCTATTCCATAGAAAATATTTCTAATCATGATCATAGATCATTCTCTATTTTATGTCACCATTAAGCCATCATTATAAGATTAGGCTATTCCATGGTGTGCTTAAGGAAAGGGAAACTATCTAAGAAGTTTCCATGTGTCCAAACAAATGATCAAGGGGATTTTTAGGTAGTTCCACATCAAGAAAAAATATGTTTGGATCCTCAAGTGAATATCCTCCTTCTATCTCATACAAAAGGTATTTCTAGCCAAACGATCAAGTGATATGCTCCAAATATCCATCATTCGTTATAGAGGCAATTAGAGCAATGGTTCTTTCTTAGCAAATGGATGAATATCTTAGGCATAACATGGAATATTTTTCCAACTAGGAGCATCTTGGTATACTTAAAGGCTTGTTATGCAATTCTACAAATTTTGACCCATATTTCTAGAACCAAGAAAGGTAAAAATATATAAATAGAAGACTTGTATTCTATGATAGAGGTTGGTTGGCCATTCCTTGGTCATTGTGTTAGTTTGTGTCTTCCATAATATAGGCTCTTCACATTTGGGGATCATTACTGTGTGTGTTTTATCTCTTTTTCTAAGGTGGTTACAACTATACAACTATCAACAAGCTCTAAGATCATGTCTATATGATTCCCTTATCTGTGATGGAATAAATCCACCATGCTTTTCCCCATTGCAAAATTTTCAAACATTGGTGTGTGTAATATTTCTCTTTCAAGCTAATGAAAATGCATGTGGTTCTTTGCTATTTTTTGTTAATAAAGTGAAGTCATATGTATCATAAATGTTGTTGATAGGATATCTTATTCTATGCTTATTACCAGTTATCATCTTGGGTTTAGTTTTGGATTATAAATCCCTTTTTACATTATATTTGGAGTATGTTTCTAAATAACTTGTTAGGGGACCCTAGGTTTATGGATTCAATAAGAAAAGGCAAATCCCTCCTTATAGTTATATTATCTTGTATTTGAGTTTTCTACATCTTTGCATCAAGTGATGTCATGAATGTTGACATAATCTTTGCTAATTGAAGACCTCCATCACACCACCTTCCCCCTTTTTTTAACTATCAACTTATCCTACCCTATCCTACATTATAAATAACACACTCTATTTCATACTATAAGTGTTACTTTCCTTGTAAATGCATAATATCTTTCTTATTTTAAATGTGTTTGTAATTTATACTTTAAATCCTAGCATTACAGTCTTTCATTTAGTCCCTTTGATGTTGAATATTCTTTAGAATGAAGATTTTAGGCATAAATTCATCTACCTTTAGTAGCTTGTGTATGACTTAGATCATTTGTGCATTTTATTGGACAACCCTTTAAGGTGAAGTGTACAAACTTAGTGCCAATAATCCCCATGGAGATTGAATTGAAAAATCCTTCCATGTAAGAAATCTACCCCATAGGTTCTCTCACCTTGGTTCAAGTAGAGCCAAAAGTAGTAGGGAGATAACCATACCCTCTATAGGTGGCTCTCAGTCATTTTATTAGTCTTGTCCATTCATGATGCCAAATTCTCCCCTGGCTATAATGACATTCTAATTGGTTTCTTATCATTTCTTGCCATTTTCATCAAGTGTGCAAGGCCAAATTAGAGAGGTGCACAACTAAGAACCAACACCAAATTGACACCATTTCTAGGGACCAATTCTTATCACCCATGTTAGCAATGACTCTTGCAAAGAGTTAGAGCTATAAGTATTGAAAATTTTAAGGTTCTCTACTTGTTATTTAGTAAAATTGGACTATCTTGACTGTCATTGCTATATCAGTCCACCAGGGATGTGCCAATAATTCTTGAGGATTGATAATTGACTTATGATAGATTTTTTCAAAGAGTTGAAAATATTACATGTTGGAAGGTGTCTTTTCCCTTTTGAAAATTATTTTGAAATTTTTAGTTTCTTTGATTTCTATCTCATTAAGTATTAAAAATTTTATTTTCATCATGTATCACAATGGTTTGTTACTTGTTTTATTCTAGAATTTTGATTCTAGTGGTGACTCTGACTTTATTTTCTGGTTTCAAGAAAGATTAGTGCCTACTTTAAATATCTAACTTTTAGTTTTGATTATTATTTATATTTATTGTAAAGATGGAAGGATTGATATCATCTTTAAAAGGTGACTCATTAGAACTTTAACTCACTGATGTGTTTGAATCAAAGATGAAGAGACATGTTTGGAGGCTAAAATGGAAGTACTTAATCTATTAAATGATAAAGTAAATGTTGTGGATTTTTATCTTGACATTGATTGGTGTGAAAAGTGATTCCTCTCTAATCCCCTATATGATACTTCTGAACTAAGTGATGAAGATTTAAATGAACCTAAGTATGCATCACCCAAATATGATATTTTCATATTCAATTGTCAAGACTTCTCAAGTGAGTTTTATATCTCCATGGAAATGATGTTTACTACTACTGTAAAATAGTGTTGGAGTGTGTTCAAGAGATTCCATACATATGATTTTTCTTATGATAATAGTTTAACACAAGTGTATGATTTACCCAATCATGATGCAATTAAAGTTCTAGAGTGTTCTTTGAAAGAAGTGTTGGACATGGATGTAGAATTGGATGACTTTGTTGGGAGTATGGACATTGTTAAAAAACCATGTGTTCTTGATGTTGGGTTTTAAAATGAATATGTTATTTGGAAGATTTCATTCAATGAAGATGTAATTGTCTTTTATGCCCTAGAAGATGAAAATTTCTAGACCCCTTCCAAGCAACACTTTGAGTGCACAATTGTCATTGTTGATCTTGATGCACTCTTGTTTGGTACTAACATAATTATAGTTGATAAGCATGTTTATTTACAACTAATAAAGGAGTAAAAAAAATGTTAGCTTGGTCTTATCCTAACTTGAGACCATGCTGAGAGGATTTGATTCAATGTGTCATCCTATTATAGCCTGGCAGTAGGACTTCATCTTGGCTACCAAGTTGCTGAAAAAGTTAAAGAGATTAAAGTATGGTAGAATTCTAGATCCACTAGATAATAAAAAGCATCCAAAGCATTGCCTCAACTTATTTGGGATAATGTACCATATTGTATAGTGTTTTATTTCTTTGTCTTTCTATTGTTTTGTTACCCCTCTACTTTGGGCCTTTCTTGTATAGTTTCCATTTGTGTTCTATTATATCTTCATTTTTAAATCCCCATGATATTTTTTTATAAGATTACCATGTTTTATTCAGACTTCATGGATGTTTTATAAAAATTACTAAGCCTTGAATCTATATCCCAATAGATTGCCACTTGGTCTTGTGTTTTATGGTTCTTTGCACACCTACAAGGGGTATGTGTCCCCGAGCGACAACCAATTATAGTGCCCAAAATTGCACTAAAGCAATTGGGCCCTCATCAAATATCAATATCTAAGTCATTAACCCACTTACATTTATAAGTTTTCCTTTGTAAGGTTAAGTTCATGGAAAAATTAGCTAAGTCATAATCTATATTTTATCTTTCACTTAAACTTTTCAGATTTTTTGCATGAACACAATGTCTGATGGAAATAGGTCTTCAAGATTTTTGTCTCAGACAAAAATTTTAAAGGCTTATTTCCATCAAAAATTTTATCCACTACTAAAGATCTGAAAGATTTCAATGCATTATTTGTTTTGAGCTAAGTGTTTCACAAAAGATCTGATGGTTCATTTGTTTCAACCTTTTTTGTCCATGGTAAAAAGTCCAAAGGGCACTTGCCTTTTAAGAATTTTTACCACATAAAAAGCTTGAAAGAAATCATTTGTTATGGGAAAAAATTAAAGTCATATTTGTTTTGGACATTTTTTTGTGACAACATGTTTAAAGGTCACTTTCCCTTCTGGCATTTGGCTCACACAAAAATCCAAAAAGAATTGTAAGGTTATTTACTTTGACCAAACATACATCCAAAATCTTGAAGGGTCATTTTGTCTTTGAAATTTTTTTGAAGGATCATTTATTTTGGGCATTTTTCCCTTGTAAAATTCTTGAAGGGAACTTTTAATAAGTTTTAAGGGCACTTTAGAAAGTCCAAGGGCCATTCCAAAAGGATAAAGTGTAATTCTTTAGGGAAAGTTCCCTTGACAAAACTTTTGAAGGGTGTGTTTCATATGGCCAAAGGGTGCTTTTGGAAAATTTACTGTAGAGCTAAAGTTTTATTTATTTTGGATTTTTTGCTTGAGAAAAAATTCTAAAATAAATGTGTTTCTTTAGGAGAAGTACTAAATTCAAATTCTATGGGGAAATTTTTCTAGATAAAATGTTCAAAACAATTGTCCTAATAAAGACACAATAAGCTAAATTTCATTTCTTTTAGTCAAAGTGTAGAGGTCTAATTCCTTTGACAAAAGTGTAAGGGAATTTTTTTTTTGAGAAAATTATAGGGCTCAATTTCTATAGGGAAATTGTTTCAAATAAAATGTTAGAAATAATTTCCCAATGAAGACAAAAAGGCTAAAGACTTAATTATTATAAGAAAAGTGTGAAGACAAATCATTCAGGGAAATTATCTCAGATGTTTTGTTTAAAATGTTTGCCTGATAGAATGCCCAAAAGAATCATTATAGGATAATTGTGCCAAATAAAATATAAAGAAGTGTCAAATAAAATGGGAATGTCATAGACAAAGACTCAGGAAAAATCACCATGGAATAAAGTCCCCAAAGAAATATTTATAAATTCCAAGTATGAAGGTCTTATATACATCTTTTTATAGGCATGAGGATGTCAAATTTAAGCTATGACAAGTAGCCATTGGGATTCAAATATTCCATGATAGTTGTACAAGCATCAATTTTAGACCCCGTAAGGTAGTTTTTTATTTTCAAATGGAGCTAGATCTAATGGAACATGTTTATGTGAAGTAGGATGATCTTATAGTGCATGATTAACACTTAAGAGTCAAAGGAACATAGAAATCCCATGGGGATTTCAAGTGTCACATCCTTGGGGCCATGAAATAGGTGATTTCCAATAACACCACACCCCTTAGATCATGATCTAATGAAGTTTGTTTACCTAGGAAATTGAGATCAGATGGTGTGATTTAAAATTCAAAAGGTAAAGCTTATAGTGCATGATAAGGCTTGATCATGTTCCCATTGATTGATGGTACATGATTAATTATATGCAATTAAATCAATGGGGCACATTATGTCAAGGTTTCAAATTAAGCCCAAAGAGAATGTGATGATGACACATATTGTAACCACATTATGTAGAGTGTTGAGTAACCAATGCCATTTGATTTTTTGATCAAAACCCAATAGCATGCATTGATATAGCCTAGTATATCCAATGGTGTGAGTCAAAATAAACTTTTTAAAGGGATCAAATTGCATGAGGAAATGACAAGTGTCCAAATTAAAGTTAAAATTGATGTCTCTTTCTTGGTTGAAAAATGAGTGGAAGCATATAAGAAGATCCATGAGTCATTCGAGAGTGAATATTTCCAATCAGGATCATTCTCTATTTTATGTCACCATTGAGCCATCATTACAAGAATAAATTTCTCCATGGTATGTCTATATGACTCCCTTTTCCAACATGGAGCAAATCCACCATGCTTGTCCCCATGGTAGTATTTTGAAACATTGGTGTATGCAAGATATCTATTTCAAGTTAATGAAAATACATGTGGTTCTCTGTTAATTTCTATTGATGAAGTGTAGTAATATATCTCACAAATGTTGTTGATAGGATGTCTTATTTTATGTTCATTACTAGTTATCATCTTGGGTTTAGTTTTGGATTATAAATCACTTTTTACATTATATTTGGAGTATGTTTCTAAATAACTTGTTAGGTCACCCTAGGTTTATGGATTCAATAAGAAAAGGCAAATCCCTCCTTATAGTTATATTAGCTTGCATTTGATTTTTTTGCATCTTTGCATTCAGTGATGTCATGAATGTTGAAATAATTCCTACTACTTGAAAACCTCTATCACACCACCCTCCCCCTTTTTATAACTATCAACTTGTCCTACCCTATTCTAAACTATAAATTAAAACATTATGTTGCATACTATAAGTGTTACTTACCTTGAAAATGCATAATATCTTACTTATTTTAAATGTGTTTGTAGTTTATACTTTAAATCTTAGCATTTTAGTCTTTTATTTAGTCCCTTTCTTGTTAAATATTCTTCATAATGAATATTATAATCACAATTTCATCTACCTTTAGTAGCTTATGTATGACTTAGAGCATTTGTGTATTTTGTGTGACATCCCTTCATGAGTGAAGTGTAGAAACTTGGTTATGCTCTAGTCATATTTGTCCCTTGTGCCAAGAATCCCCATGGAGATTGAATTATAAAATCCCTCCATGTGAGAAAACTGCCCCACAAGTTCTCTCACCTTGGTTCAGGTAGAGCCAAAAGTAGCAAGGAGATAACCGTACCCTCTATAAGTGCATCTTAGTTATTTTCTTAGTCTAGTCCATTCATGATGCCAAACTGTACCCTAGCTACAATGAAATTCTAATGGGTTTATAATCATTTCTTTCCATTTTATTCAAGTGTTCAAGGCCAAATTAGAGAGGTTTATAATTGAGAACCAACATAATCTATGCTAAACAATAGTCTATAGCCTTCTAGTATGTCCACCACTAAAATATCATTAGTCTATAACCTTGAATTTACACCCTTTATGTTGACTATCTCTAAAAGCTTGTTTGGCTACTCAAGCTTGTTGAATGGTCTATTGCATCTTTGAAATATAATGTTCTAATTATTAGTTGGGCCATTAACATTGATTATCTTCCTTTGAATATTCAAGAATTCATTTTTCAACTTTTAAATCATATTATGGATAGAATCTAGTTCTACCTTTGTAGAATAAGTACCTTGTAAAATAGCACTAGGGAGTACAACTGATTATTGATTCTAATTAGAACCATTTTCTATTGTATGATTATTCAAGAAGCTAAAATTTAGCTACATTATCTATGTCAATGGAGGCAATGTGTATAATTTATTTTGATTAAATGTGGGAAAATTGTTATTACTTTACATGTGGTATTATATTTAATTCTAGAAAGCCATTGTTGACATTAGGTGCACTAGGTGTCTGAGGATTGAGTTGCATGTCTATATTGATAGTCTCTTTGTATGATAATGTCAAATTTTTGATATAAGCTACTCTTCTCAAGAACATGGTAGTGATTGGGTCTAGGTCATTCTTGTACATCTCCAATGCTAATGTCCCATCTAGTTTGTACCTTGGGATTAACTAGTTGTACATCTTATGGAACCTTGCATTAAAAGCATGGATGGGCTCATTAGGATTTTTCCTCATGTTGGTGAAGTGTTGGTATACCAAACTAGGATTGGTGACATATCCAAACTACACAAGAAAATCTACTTGGCATTCATCCTAAGAAGTGATGGAAATTTTAGTTAGATTTAAATACCAATCATAAAAAACATCCATAATAGTAAAAGGGAGTAATATGCATGTAACATATTCATGGACAACATTCATTAGCCTTAATGCAGATTTAAAATATCTAATATGTTCCTTTGTTATCCTTTCTCTTGTAGGAGAAAAGGATGGTAAGTACTTTTTGGGATTCTAAGGTAAATTGTGCATGTCTTCTGGGATGGTAATAGTAGATCTAACTAACTAGGGATGAGCCATTGGTTGGTTAATAGGTAAAAGGTTACTTATATGTAAGGGGTTCCCTACTAGAGGAGCTAGATTATTCTAAACTAGGGTTGTTGTCATAGTTCTAGGTCTCCTATGATTTGTCAAGGGTGATACTAAAATACTAGCCTAGGAATTGGATCTGGTCACTCTCTTGGGTGACTTCAGTGCAACTCTATGCAAGAATAACTACTATTATCAAGAGTTTATCCCTATATCTAGTGATAGTGAAACTAATGATGTATTCTTTATGCATACCATCGTTATTAAGGTAGCCTCTAACACTTTAGGATATCAATGGAGGTGAACTCCACTCCAAGGCACAAGTTGTAGGTATAAATTTTTTTACAACCTATTAATGTAATAACTGGTAGGGCTTAGAGGTTGTTGATAAGGTTTTTGGATGGAGGTGTAGCCCCTAAAGGATATTGAATCTATATATGAGTTAGATGGGTGGCTAGTTGCTAATATAAAGTGGGTAGATCTTAAAATAAACTCAAAAAGGAGGGAAGGTTAAGGTGGAAAATAAGGCTCTATGGTTTTTATGAATCACTTCTCTGGATGGTTTATAATAGGACAAGTGCTCTCAAAACCTATGCCTATTTTTAGCAACAATTGCACACACACACTAAGACATGGATAAGAATTCTAAGGAAATACCTATGCAATAAATTCACACACCTTAGATAAAGGTTGATCTTTGTAGAGAAGCTATTTCACCACCTTAATTAGGAGATTATGGCTTAGGCTAGTGAAGTATCTGAGGCAACTTTTACACACACATAGAAAACTACATCAAAGAAAGCCTTCATGCACATTCAAAATTATGAATCAATCAACTTAATTAACTTAATCAATATAATTCAAAATATTTCAATAGTATTTGCACGTATACATATTAGTACATTAATCAAGATAGTCAATAATCCATTCATAGTTATTTCACACTGAGGATTATTGAAACATATAACCAAAGAAGCAATATTTATTTACATAGAAATTTTAAAAAAATACTCAAACACATAAAGTTGATAGTTAAAATTTATTCAATCCTCTCTATTTAAAATTCTCTAACAAAAATATAAGTTGGATTATAATTTTTTATACAGACTCGAGGAAGGGGTTGCCTCATCCTTCAAGCTTATGTAAGGTCATTACATGTGATAGTTTGATCCTAAGTTTGAAATGTGGTCTAAAACCATATAAGATTCCTCTTATAATTATCAATTTAATTTATTCTATATAAAATTTGTGAAACATGTGCATGTGTATAATGACAAAGGATACTTCTACAAATATATGTGTCATTCACCCAAAACTATACATGCCTCTTTTTATAGGTTATGAGAACAATCTGTCTTATTTTATAGGTTATGAGAATAACATGTTGATATTTTAGATTATCCACCTTCAAATGGAACTTAAACAAAGGTCCAATATAATTATCTCTTTTTCCAATGCTTGAGAACCAGTGACACTTGTGTTAGCTATGACTAATCTTACTAAACTATGTGTTGCTTGTCACCTATGCTTTTACAAGATATAATATTCCTCTTCAAAATGTTATATAATTTTAGTTACCAAAGGAATATAACTTATGTAATACCCAATGGATATCTATAAATATAGCACAAGTGTTGAAATATCTATTTCCATCAGACAAAATGTATGTGACAATAAGTCCAAAGGGTAATTCTATCAGACAAAATGCCTATGGAAAAAATCCCATAGTATGTATGTAAATCCCTATTTCCATATATAATGTCTACAACAATTTTCTTGAAGACTAATTCCATTGGATAAAATTTCTAAAACAATAAGTCTAGGGTAAAAATCATGAAATAATAAGTTTAGGGCAAAAGGCCCAAAAGAATTCTCTAAATTGCTTAAGTCTTGAACATCTACATAATTCTATCCATAATTCCATGACATTCTATTTAATAGATTTCAAAATGTAGTTTTGACTTTGGGACATGTGTCAACACCTTATTGATTTTGGATCTTTTGAAATGTCCTCCTAAGACTTGCACTATCAGATCTTCTACATGATGGAACATGAGTGTGACACTTGGTATCTCTATGGGGCCTCTATTTACCTTATAGTTTTGGTTTAAATGCCTTTATGCCACTTGGTAGCTCCTCATTAGTTTTGGGACCTTTGAAAATTCCATGTTGATCTTGCATCATTAGATCAACTATACCTAAGCTAACATGGTTCATAGATCTTAGTGCTTTGATTTATTGACTCTTGTGAGCTTTTGACACTTGTCACATCCTATGTTCCTCTATGTATTGGGCTCCCATGATGGTGACACTTTTCACCCACATGGGTATCCTTGCAAGCATTTGTTGTTGAGCTTAATTACACATCGTATATCTTTGGTATGCAAGTTAATGGGAACTTTAGATCGAGGTTCTTGACTTTTTGACTCCTTGTGAGATTGACACTTGTCATTTCCTCAAGACTCACTACTCCTTAGGATTAAAGTCTAAGCTAATTTTTAAAAATTGATCATATGTGTGTGACACTTGGAAGATACATGGGGATTTTGATCTCTATTTACTAGGCTCCCATGATGGTGACACTTTTCACTCTTATGGGGCTCCATAGGGATTTGAGATTTCAATGGTGCACTTACTTTGTCTGATCAATGGTGTCTCAGTTAACATGCATTGTTAGATCATGATCCATGGGGTTGAGTGAGATTGGTTCCATTTATTAAACTATTTGACTTATTATTCTCCATCTCATACCTTTGGATTAACATCACCTAAGTAAACTTGGGTCATTGATTGTGATCTAGATAGTCAAACACGATTGGCTCTGCTCCTGTAGACCAAAATAAACTAAGTGAGTCTAGGCAATATAAAGGACTTAGAAAAAAGTCTTAAACTAAGATTATAATGTAATAAAGGGGGACCATGCTAATAAAAGTACCATGCATAAATATTATATCCTAAGGTTTGAGTTATATCAACAAATATGATTAGAATATAAGCTTCGAATATATAAAAGAGCCCCTACATTAACTTTGACCCTGTATAAAAAATTAAATCTATTAAAAATGACTTTAAGCTAAATAAATTATCCTAAGGTTTAAACATGATTTTAATCATAGACTCAATTTAATCAATAATAGACCAAGGGTTAAAACAAAAATTCAATTTAGCATTAAGGTGTAAAACCCTAGGTAGTGTTCATACAAATGGACTCCATTAATCCTGTAACCTAAAAACATAAGAATATGAGGTTATCAAATTTAGACAAGATTAAACCAAAATAATGTGTAAATATGGTAACCCAACCATGGTGTGGATGATCTTCAAATAAAGATAATATTCAAAATACTCTAATGGCACTCTGATCAAATGTATTTTCAATTTAAAGCACAAATTTACACAATTTGAAACAAGGGTCCCTATTTTTAGAAGTGTATTGGGTACAACATTACTCTTCTTGGTAATATGGAAGAGAGATTATTTATCAAAATCTATGTGTTTATACACTCTTTTCATTTTCATTCTAGTTGTCCTCTTCACCATATTGGTAGTCTCTTTAAATTACAAAGTGAATTCAGGATCATCAATTAGTACCAAATTATACCTATGTAACTTTTCAAACTAGAGTGGTTACATCCTTGGGTATGTAAAAATTGCCTCAATGGAAAAATAATAATAATGGAATTAAGGAATATGGAAAGATATAGTGGAACAAGGTGGAGGCATGAGGATTGATGGTTTAATAAAAGGAGTGATTTGGAAAGTGTGGAGAGTGGGGAAGTGGGAAATGGGGGTAGACCATATTTTCCCTTGATGAGTTAATTTGAGTAGGAACTATATATGTGTGTGTGTGTGTGTGTGTGTGTACACACACACACACACACACACACACACACACACACACACACAAACATACATACATATACATATACATATACATACATACATACATACATATATATATATATATATATATATATGTATATATATATGTGTGTGTGTATATATATATATATATATGTATGTATATGTATATATATATATACATATATATGTGTGTATATGTATATATATGTATATACATATACATATATATACATATATATAGATATACATACACACACGCACACATATATATACATACATACATATATATATATATATATATATATATATATATATGTATATATCTATCTATCTATATATATATATGTATATATATACATATATATATACATATACATATACATATACATATACATATACATATACATATACATATATATATATATATATATATATATATATATATATATATATATATATATATATATATATATATATATATATATATATATATATAAAGGTGATTCCTTTATAATTGACATAATAGGGGATGTGACCAAAGTGTCTATAATCATGGATTCATTCAATTGCATGGAGACATGATTTTGTAATGGTGGAGTGGTAAACATTAATTGGAATACAAAGTCCTAAAATATCTTAGTTTTAAAAATAAAAGTAAAAAAATGGACATATTTATAGATATAGAGCAAATAAGTGAATAAACATAGGTTTGTGTAATGGCATCCATTATTTGTGTAAAATGAGCTTGTACAATGGAAGAGGAGACATTGATTTCACTATACATACCCATAAGCATAGTATAACACTATACATGCCTATTATGCTTGTTGAAATATTATAAGTAAAACTTGTGTCCAAAGTACTAGCTAGTCCACTAGGAATAATTGAAATAGAAACAAATCAGGTACCTCAAGGCTTGTAGATGAATAATACTTCTATGGAAATTATGTTTTATTCCTTATAATGACCTCTTCTTCTAATTCCTATCCTGAAGAAATGTAATTTATATCATTAGAGTAAGTAAGATTTAATTATCCATGATTATATGTGGTAGGTTATTGATAATCATTTGGTGTAGGTGATGGAGCTACTGAGGCAACACTAGAAACCTATGTAATCTAAGAAATTGGTGAAAACCTAGGTGCACTATCTATGTCTTGAGGAGAGGATTATAGAGTTTAAAATTTGGGAGGGGGAAGTCCTCATAATATCCTTCTCTTCAATTACTCATCCATTACTTATATTGATTTTTTCTTGTTAAACTCTTCTACCATATTTTCAAGAGCTGGGTCATATTTGAATATTTTGAGAAAATTTCATAAACATTTTATAAGCCTTCATTGTATTATAAAATTCTATATCATCCCATGCATTGAGGAAGATTATGTCATGTTCATAAATTTAATGAATAAGTGGATCTAATACTACCCTAAAGATCTTTTAGATGATTAACAACCCTTCCCCTAAGGTTTTAGCATCTAAATTATGTAATTTTTATCTAAAAAGATGATATGTTTGATATACCCTTGTACAACTGGGTCCATTACTATAATTGGGTTCTACCTTTTTACAATTATTTTCTTTCTCAACCAATTTGTTAGGGACAAGCCTTGGTAGTAATAAAGGTACCACACAGGTTCCTTCTAATCTTATGATTGTATGGTCTAGGTAAAACCAATAGTCACCAATCACCTATAGAGAAATATTGAATTCATCATATAGCCTAGGAATTGGTTTCATGTTTATGGCCTAGTATACAGTGGGATATAGTTTATCAACTATATTTTATATGAAATGCCTAAATTTTTGGATATGAAACATGTCAAAGTCATCACAAACCTTCACTATTAGGTTTCCATGTAGGTGATCTTAAGAGGCTCATAGTAGCATAAATAATATCTAATAAGAATGATAATACATAAAATCTTCCATTCTACCTGACTTGATTGTATTGCTAGACTATATTAAAATTGATTATTTCTCCCAAGGCAAGAATGCTCTTATAATTCAAAATCACTAAAAATAGGTACACCCAAACCTCATTCACATTATAAATGGGTTCAATTCCATATATTATTTTCATCAAGGGAATATCAACTCTTAGCCCTAGCATAAATGGGGAAATTGGAATGGAGGATAATTCCATTTCTTGAAAAAGTTTATAGGGTTGTGTACCCAAATCTATAATTTATCACTATCATCATAAGCCTTAAACTATTTTGTGACCACTTATTGATTGAGAAAAATTGTTGGTTTTGGAAATCTATAGTAATTTTCTAATCCAACACCAAATTTATATATAAATGCAACTTGGATATTTGGTCCATGGAATGTGTCTTTTGTGTGAGTACATATAGAAAAAATATTAAAGATGAGATCAATTTTGGGGAATACCTCTAGTTTAGCCACTAACTTGTGAAATCATACTACTTTGATGTCTAACATTTCATCTATGTATTCTTATTCTCAAGGAGCAAGTCATCCTTGTCATTATATTCTATTTCTGATTTAACCTCTTCATAGATTACATATTAATGACTAAATTTCCCATAGAGAGCCCTTAATTCAACTGTTATGTCTCTATATTCTTATCTCATTTCATGGTATAACAAATATGGATATTGAGTTTGGTCTAAGTCTACCATTATAATCATTATTCTAATCTTGGATAATTCAAATTTACATATAAGCAAAAAAGATTCATGAGTTCTAAATGTTTAATTTTGCAAGTGTTTTGATAGCCACATTTACTAGAATAAATTTAAGATTGAGTCTAATCAATCAATTCCAAACCAAGGATATAATCGCTAATACATGAGAGTTAATTTATCCTTAATAATATGTGACAAATATCTTTCTATTTGAGTTTTATTTTGTGACATACACTTTTGTTAGAACTTTCCTTGGTAAGTGTTGATCTATCACAACATTTTAGAAGCCAAGTCATTCTTTTTTGTTTTATTATGTTAATTGTTGACTTAGATATTGACTATTTTAGGATGATGTGTTCTATCTCAAGATTCACCAATGCCACTTGGTGACATATCACAATATCATGTACCAAGTATTATTAAATTTGATTGGTGCATTTCATTATTAATTATGCTTAGATAGTACACATGTCATAATATCATGTAATCATTATCATTTTTTATTTGTTATATCAATATCAATCCTTATGAGTACATTGGGGTACAAGATTGATACTGTGGTATCGTAACATTGTCATGATGTTTTGTATATTATAGTCTTGAACCAAAAGGTATGATATTAGGATGTGATGACATGTGATATCTTCATTTAGCATCACATTGTCATCAAATTTTGTAATAAAGTATTTTAAAATAAGATTTTCAAGGGTGTGATGAATAAACACATAGACTATAAAACAATTACACATGGAAGCCTTTCACAATGTCATAAAATTTTGATAAGTAGAATTCTATACATGATAGTGTAAGTATGAAAGACTTAGCATAGGGCCATGTGGACACCTTCATAACAACAAGTCATGAGACTTGGATGCAAATAGACTATGTAGTCAACTTCTACTCTTTATAAGTCATAATAGATAGATTTAAAATTTCATAAAAAGTGTGAATTAGACACCAAGACCTATGAAATTTATAAATAACCAAGTTAGATTTGTCAGAAGTGAATTTAAGGTAAAATATTTTACCATTTATACTTTTTGTTAGCATGATACAAAGTTGACCTAAAGTTTCTTAAAATAAACATTTTAAGTGAACTTTAGGTTTTAAATCAATTAAAAATTCATGATCTAAAAAAAATAACTAAAAGAGAATTATTTAATTAAACAATTGAATTCTATTTTATTTTAGGAATGGGGGTATGTTGGTCACAAAAAATAGTGATGTCTATAGGGAAACACCGTAAAGTGCTAGAATTTAGAATCTCTAGTTAGAAAATGAAAAGATTATTTTGAAAATTTCATGCCATTTTAAAAGACCTAATTTTTCAAACTAAAGGGAAAATCATCTATTATAAAAAATAAAAAAATATTAAGAAGATGAATCATACTATATGTGAAATTCATTTTTAACCTTGGTATGAATTTGAGCTAGGCAACATCCAATAAATTATTTTTCCAAATTTTTTAATTTTTTTAAAAAAATTATTCCCCTTTTAGAATGATTATTATTTTATATCATAATTGTGGCTTGGGCATTGATTTTCTTCCATCTAGGTGTCTATAGTCCTAACTGAGATACCTTTGGATCCACTCTAGGCCTTGCTCCACTATGAGCTAGGCATACATAGCCTTGGTAGAGATTACCTGAATCCCCTTTTAAAAAGAGTTATATTGATTCCAATTTTTATTAGAGGAATATTTTTTTTAATAAACTTTTTCTTCATGATGTTGGGAACCAATGTATCCATGTTAGAAGATAAACTTATATATTTATTTCAAAATAATATTTTTGAATTAACCATGCTCAATCCCAACAGTTATTAATATGTTTAATATTAAGTAAGAGTCACTTTTATTGAAAATAAAACATTATAAAAATATAAAATGGCTCAAAGACATGAATCTTTATTTAAAATATAAGACAAAAAATCCCAAAATAAATTGAGTGAAACAAATCAAATTCTTTCTAGATCTTCTTATTCATGAATTTTTACAGTGTTATCATGTTTGAGTCAACCAACTTATTTGCTTATATAAATGTATGAACATGGGAGGAGTTTTAGGGAAATAATTTTATTCAACTACTCTAATTATCTAAGAATACTTATTCAACAACTAAATCAAAACATCTAGTCTAATAAAATAAGGAATTCTAATATAGGAAAAAAAGATGGGTAGGAAATTTAAATATAATTATAAGACCTACTCCATCTTAATCCTAAACTAAAACTTACAATCATACCACAATTCTCCCAGTTAGAGTAGACATAAAGTAATGATTTAAATATTTTCCATTAACTATAAAAAATAAATCATTACCTTGAAGGTTTTTTAATCGCAAAAGATATTTACCCAAGATTTATGAAGTTTGATATGGACCAGTCCAAAGTGGAGTGAACTTATCATGTTATCTTTTCTTCTTATATGCCTTGTCCCATAAAAGGACCAATTCTGAAATTTTTTAAACATTTACCTTTGATCTCTTGTCAAACCATATTTTGACAATGTCTTGATGCTTGCTGAAATTTTGTTGAGCTTCCTCTCATGCATCCTCTATTTGGATGATATCTAGTAGCTTGTACTTAATTATTTCATCATATTCCATATACTCTTTCATGAATTAATACTTTTGTAGTTTGAGAGTAATTGAGAGAATAATTTGTTGACCATATACAACTAAGAAAGGGAAGTCATGAAGTCTTGATTGTGTCTAGTCCTATATGTCCAAAGTAAATAATTAAGAAAAGATTTTCATTCTATTATTTTATTTATTGTAGAATTATTAATGGAATCAATCACATTATTATTAGTCACTTCAATAATTCCATTCCTTTATGGAAAATAATTTGAATAAAACTTAACTTTGATCTGATTATCATAGGCCCATTCAATAAACTTTGTTGATTAAAATTTAGGACCATCATCACACACAAGAGTAAATGGTGTTCTAAATCTGGTCCAAATATTTTCCTCAAGAAATTTGATTACATCTTATGATTTAAGTTTATATAACAACAAATTAAATCCATCTTATGCAATAGTCTATTTATGTTAATACAAACTTATGTCCAACTAGTGAGTTAAGATTAATAACACCTATAAAATATAGGCCCCATTATGCAAAAGGGAATCCTTCAATCATAGACTACAAGTGTATAGTAACATGTATCTATATTTTCATAAAAATTGACATTGATGAAAGATTATTACATGATTGTGCACATATTTTAAAACTTTAGGCCAATATTATCTTGCTCTCAAAATATCATGTGTTGTATTATTCCCTGAAGATTGTCTGCTTCCTATCTTTGGAGGAATTTTAAAAAAAAAATATTTAGCTTATTCTTTAGAAATAAACCTCAGATAGATGCCTTCATAATTATTTATATACAACACTCAATTTTTTTATTCATGTAATTTCTATATTTGATTTTGAGGGTTCTCCTTTGTTATCTATTTAACTCAAAAGGACATTTTCCATTAAACAAGCAATAGATTATGTGATTGTACTACTCATTATCTTCTATATGAGATTAAATAAATTGAATAATTAAATTTATGACGTCTAATTTTTTAAATAATTAAGTCATGCATTTACCTCATACCATTTTATAAGGCTTAATTTCTATGTCAAATTACAATTTGGTCATCCACTTCTTTCTTCATTCTTCTAATTCATTATTTCCAAGTGTAAGCTTAATAATTGGATACAATATCATGCACTTTTTAACATAATATTTAATGTATGAATTTAATTTAGGATTTAATCAAATCATAAATTTTATTATTGTCCATAGAGTACTTCAAATCTATATGTTTAATATTGGTTATCATGAAGGCTATGGGGTGTTCATTCTCTTCAATTTTTTGAGTAAGCACAACTGCTATTATGTGTTCAAATATAAATGAATATAGGAATAATCCTTGATAATATTTGGGCTAATAAAAACTTGATATTGATCAATGGCATCTTTAATATCTTGAAACACCTTATTTTGTTCATTGGTACATTCTAATTTTGCATCCTATTTTAGCATTATATTCAAAGTATGACTATTTAAACAAATCTATAAATGAAGTTTTAAACATATTTAATCTTATTGAAGACATACTTGATCTCATTTTTACTATTAAGATATGGAATCTTAGAGATACCTTGAAATATTTTAGGGTCAATAGAAATACCTTATTTAGTGATAACATGACCCAAAATTTTACCTTCTATAACTCTAAAATTCTTATTTTTAGGATTAAATGAAATTTTGTAGATTTAAAATATATTAAAAAATATTTACAAATGGGTAACATGATTTATCCTATCCTTAGAGAATATAGTCAATTCATCCATATATATAATAATTCACTTACCAATGAGTCCCTAAAAAGTTAAATTAATATCACGTTGAAAGGTAGAACATGAATTGATTAATCTAAAAGGCATTCTTTATATGAAAATTTTCCCATTTAGTTGTAAAATTAGTTTTCATTCTATCAAAATTGCCAACCAAGGCTTTATTGTAACTTAAGAATCCATCTAGAAAAGTCATTTCAAACCCACTAACTATTTAAATGACCTCATGTAAGGAAGGCAATGTATAGTTTTCCTTTTTTAAAGCTTTGTTTAGATTTTTGAAATCTATGCACAGACTGATTTCATCATTATTATTTCTCACATGAACTAAATTTTAAACCCAATTTGAGTGTCTTATTGGAAAAATAATCTTTAAATCTAATAATTTCTGAACTTCCTTCTAAATATGGAGTTCTAAAATGTGATTGGTTGGTCTTTGTCTTTGTCTTTGTCTTCAAGGTTTATAACCCTCATTAATTTGTATAGTATGAGTTATGACTCTATGATAAAAAAAATATTTAATTTCTCATATGATTAATAAATCACATCCAAATAGTATAACAACAACTCTTTCAGTTCTAGTTTGACCTATTTAGAACAATTCAATATGATGTTAACATATTAGGGATGTTCATTCATTTGTAAATTAGCTAAGTTAAAATTTTATTCATTTATTTTCAACTATTTTTGTTTTTTAGCTTTTTAGTCTATGTTAAATATTTGTTCTAATGACACAATCCCTTTGATAATTCTATTTTATTTAAAATGAATAATACTATAATCTCTAATTCCTTCTTTAATAGTCATATCTACTTCCTTTTCATCAATAATTTAGGATTTAAAAGCACCAAAATTATCATGAACTATATTATCTAATTATCATCATCAAACACCTAGAAATTATCAACATTATCAAGAACTAATGGACCTATCACCAATTTTACTTAAAATATTTACAATTTAGACTCTTAGAGTGAGGCCAAATTTATAACAGAAGAAGCCAATGAATTACTAGTTTGGTATTATTCTCTAGGGATTTATTTTATACTAAATGCATCAAATGATTCAATTAAATCCTAGGCCTTATGATTTTACTTCTTAAGTTAGGAAAATTTTCATTAGTGTTAGCTCCTAACCTAGTCGATGACTAGTTTTGAGTTTCCATACATGGAAAGCTATTTTAATTCATTTTTTAAGGTAAATTACAATCTTCATATAAAATATTCATATTCAACAAGTTTTTTAGTTCATGGGAATTTTAATATATATGCAACAAGGTATAATTTTTGATCATGGCCATTCAAGACAATTCCTACATTAAAACCTTGTTTAGATTGAACACCATCAAAATGTAATGTCCACACTTTTGAAAGACACTCAATTTTTTTGCACTGACCATGAATTTTATTTTAAAAGTATAAACTAATACATGTGACAAGATAAATTTGACATTTTCATTCCTATCATTGTATTTCATGATTGTATATTTTATTTTTGTTCTCTAACAACCCTAATTTATTCTGATGCTCCTTTCCAAGGCAATCACATGTGATAAATCTATTTTCATGTAACCATTCAATGCATTTTAAAACATATCAACTTATAAGTAACCCATATGTGTTATAAATGTCAAATACAAGAATGTCAATGAATTTTTAAACATATGGCTTAGAGGTGAGATGTATGTGGACATTTATAAATTCCCCAACAACTAAGACAATATATTTATGCAACTAGAGAATCACTCTCTTATATTTGGATGGGGTTAAGCCAAGCTTATGAATAATTCTAGTGGGCATCACATTGACTAAAGATCATACTTCTATTTGGTAATTATTTAGATTATTCCCAAAGATTTTTATAGTCAAAAGGAAAGGTGAGACCTCTATTTTGTCATTATAGATGAATACATTGGTTTGTGTATCCTTTTATTTACTAGAACATGGCTTGCCTACCAAGGATTTTAGTAAGATCTCTCTTTGTTTCATTATTTGAGCCAACTCGTGAAGGGTGATGTTTTATTTTATATTATTCATGTCATCAACTATGTTATATACACTCTTTTTAGATGAATCAACATTTTGATAATACTTGTTTCATTTTATAAGAGGTGAATAATTATTAGCTTTTAGATTAGGAGGAATAACTACATTATTGTTTGGACATGTAAACAAGGTGAGGGGTTATTTCTAGATCTTGCTTTTTAGGATATAATTATTTATTTTAAATTATTTAAAAGCATTTATTTAATATGTATTATCTTTAGTTTCATTCTCATCCTCAACTTGGAAATCATAAGTATCAAACACCATTTCAATACTAGAAGAGATTGGTGCATTAAATGTAGTAGCTAGACTAGTATAATTTGGAATACTTTCATACCCTTCCATCTCCTTTTAGATTATTTTAAAGGAGTTACAAAATTAGATACAATATAAATCACCATGTTATGTACTCTAAACCAATTAGACAAATCTACCTCATATATGTTTATCTCAAGAACTCTATTGCGTGATAACTCAATATTATTGTCCTTTCTATTAAATGGATGATTGTACCTCTAGAACATAAAATTATCATTGTACATTTCAAATATTATGTTTCCCACATTTGTTTTAAAATTAATACACTAATTACTAATATTTTTAATCATGCACTAAATGCCATCTAACTCTCCCTTGGTGTAATCATAAATTATAGCTTGTATGTGTGTAGTATTGATAAAAACTAAGGCTTGACTTTGAATCTATTGGTTTGAAATAGAGATATAATTGTTGATGAAAAATAAAATATAGCTAGGTATAACATGATACAATGGAAATAGATTAAATAATTGATTTATATTGTTAGTTAGGGTGTTTTGATTAGCATTTGGAATAAGATTCAAAATTGGAGAATTTGGATTGACATTAGGTATAGCTATAGCTTAGACTCATTGAGGATTAAATTGATGATATATCTTGATGGATTCAGCCTATGCATTAGAAAGAGTATTGATGTTAAAGGCCCTATGAATAGACACAACAATCATTGAATATAAATCATTTTAAAACATTTCCAAGGTTAATTGATCAACATGCCTATACAAATCATCAATTTGATTATACATATTTTAGAATATTACATTAAAGGCTCTAATTAGTTCATTAGGATATTTTATAATACTATAAAAATTGATGATAAACCATACTTGGGTTAAATACCTACCCAAGATGTATAATAAATATGTCAATACATTGGTACCATGTAGTTATTGAGTTATTGGGAAGATTTAAGAAATAATCATATGCAACATATTGTAAGGTAAAATGGAAAATGATGCATACTACATATTTATGAATTATATTCAACAAATCATATAATATTTAAAATATTTTGTATGTTATTAAATTTTTTTTATCCTATATGATGTGAATAAGGTAAGGCACTTCTTAATATTTCTAGGTAAGTCATATATTTCACTAGGGACATTGATGACATAACAAACTAGCCAATTCATGGTGAGATATAAAAGTATATTCCCATATAATGGTGAAATTGGTTCAATTCAAGATACCCTATGTATCCATTTATTTAATATTTATCTTTGATAAACATATAATGGTTGTATTAGTAGATCAAAATCTAAGTTTGGCCTTATTAACCTATTTGGTAGATCTAGTGTATGCAAACTTAGTTGAAATTGATGATCAGATGATGTGGGTCATCCTAGTGCCAGATAAAAATATGTTGATGTGGGTTTTATGAAAAAAATATAGGTTATGGGTATATACCCTCTCATTTAAGTACTGGTGACTAACACTCTGAGATGAGAGTTGAAGGTATTAAGTTCTAAAATTACCACATGGTGGAATAGTGGTCTATTACCTCAAATGGTTTAAATACAACTATAAATATAACCTAAGATTTATGGATTAAAACTAACAACCTATAATGGATTATATATAGGTGATATATGATAAAGTGGCTATGACAAAAAAATTAAAAAAAAAGGGAGGCAAGGTAGGGTAGAAAAGAAATTGTCCTATGGCTGATTTGAAGAACTCGCCCTCTCAAGTTAGTTGGTCATGTGGAATCAAGAATGAAAAATATACCAATGTATATTATATATATTAAATATAATCATAGAACATACAAAACACATTATTTATTATGAGGAGAAAGCTAACAACATGATGAATTTATGATCATAATTCAAAAGATATTTTTAGCAAAGAATCGCTAAATCACATCCAAAACATTAACAAGATGAAAATAATAATAAAAATTGTAAATTTGGTTAGAATAACATATAGTTCAATCTAACCTCTAAAATAACACACACATCAATTCACAAAACATCATTAACCTATCATTAATTATTCAAATCAAACATAAAAGTGGGATTTTTTAAACACAACTTACAAACAATCTGTTAGAGGTAAAATCATTAATGGGGGGAGGGTGAATTAGTGATGCCATAAAATCTAATTCAATTCCCAAATATTAAACATTTAGCACATAAAATCATGATGCATACCAATTAACCATTAAAATAAACAAAGAATATATAGTAACATCAAGCACATAACACATGATATATGTGGGAAACTCTCTTGGGGAATAAAACCCACTAAACACTACAATATGGAATGTAGTCCTATAAATACAAGATTTAACATTTAGACTAGTACCAACTAATCAAGGAACACCCATCCCTTAATTTAGTAAGACACCTATCCCATAAGGAGGAACCAACCCCCTAGACAACTAAACACCAACCTAGCTACCTTGATCTAATCTCCACTTTTGATCTGATATCTTCTACACTTGATAATGGACTTATCTTAATTTCACTCTTTCCCCTTTACACTCTCATAAAATTACAACTCAAGCCATGCATCCAAAACACCCTTTTGGATCACTCTTCACTTATTATCACATAAACAATAAAAAACCCTAAAAAAACTCTATAAAAATATTATAAACATGAATTTTATGTCATATAAACAAACTTTAACCTACTCTTATCTTCAATTCATCCACTAATCACACTCACTCAATCAGCCTCTCGGGCTTACTCACTCAATTTGCCTCTTCTAGGCTCATTAGGTTCAATGACCTATGTGTTCACCTTCATCACCTTGATCAAAAAATCATGAATGATAATATTCACTCTCTATTATTCCTCAATGAAGTGTACCTTATCTTTCAAAGGTTATCTCCTTTGCTTCAATATACATGATCAACTAGTACAAATACACCAATTAGGCCTTGTATTAATATCATACTCTTGGTCTAACCTATCTTGGTTGACCAAGATATATACCAAAACTATTTCACACATTAAATAGTTTCATACACACATTAAATATTATAACCACACACTAAAATTTTTGGTCATTAACACATTAGCCCCAAACTTCCATTAGGCCTAGTTAAGACCTAAAGCAATTAGGCCCTGAAATCCATATGTTACACTTTGAACCTCTTGGACCACATTGAAAATATATCAAGACCTAAAAAAATTCATATGTTACATTAATAGGTCTATTATATCATCATTATGGGTCCACATTACCTGAAAATCCATTCAATACTTCAAATCAAGCCTTTTAACATATTCACTCTTTAGGCCTTCTTACACATAAAACACTATCTTCTAGAACTAAAGCATAATTTCAATTTTCTCACATAACCTCATGAAAAAATAATATTTATTGGTCATCCATGACATAAAAAAAAAAAAAAAAAAAAAAAAAAAATTAAACATCACAAAGGATAAACAACTTCAAACTAACTCTCTCAAGATGACCGCACACATTGGTCACATATTGTCAAAATATAGTCAATCTATTTTGACTCTCCATATCTGATAAAGGAAAAAATATGATAACCCATGAATTTTAATAAGACCTAAATACTTATATAATATACAAATATTCATTTTATTCCTTAACTCTTCTTATAACACCTTCAACTTACCTCTGCAAGCTGGTCACTCAATCTACTAGCACATTCAACAAACACAATCAACTTCTAATAAATTATTCACATTGAAGATGGATTGGTCAAACCTCAAAACTACACATATATGGTCCTCATGGAGTATATAACACTATAAAATAGTTATATCATCTTGAAACATCAAAATCAAGAACAACTCAATTATCCTTCTTGGGTCACTTGCAGAACATGGTCAAACACAATAAAATTTGAAGCTTAATAATATTGACTATACGAACATTCCAACATTCTAACTAGATTATATATATGAGAATTTAAGTCATTTAAAAATTTTATTTCTAATAAATAAATAATTTTTTCTTGGATCAAAAGATATAGATCAAAAATTATAGACTGGTTTTCCCTCATTAATTTCAATATTCAAATTCTAATGATTACTGTGTTAATGTTAAACATCAGACACTTTGAAATCATCTCATGCTCCCTAAAAAAATTGAAAAAATGCACTCCATATATCTACTTGAAATTATAATGCTATTTAACTTTAAATTCTAACTATTGATCTTATATCCTCACTTTCATGATTGTGCTACTTGACATCTCTACATGCCCTCTACATACCATGCAGTCACTCTTCTAATGAACTTCCACCACTTGGCAGCTCTATGTTCCTTCTAAGCACATTGACTATTTTAATCCAATTAAGGTGTATCACTTTTAATCCCCATGTAAAATCATGAATATTTGAATCAATATGCTTTGTTGGATCATAATATGCATAATTGTGTGCTCACTATTGATCTCTATCTAACATGTTTCATGCTCACCATTAGATCTACTGCTAAAACTTTGTGATTGTGACACATGTCACTATCATGTGAAATCTTTAATATTTTAATTTGAACCATGCCATTGGATCCTTATCTGGTTAAATTAAACACTCAACATTATATCTATGATCTGATTAAATGATCACAGTGGATCTTTGATATCACAAATTTGGCTAAGTATGAGAACTTGGTAAACTTTGTTTGAGAATCCAACTTTACACCTTAATAAATTTTACTACACTCCACCTCATGACCTAAAATTTAAACCATATGATCTTCTCACATAGTTTAATTTATCCATATATATATGCTCTTGAAACCTTCATATATGTTAAATATAATATTATCAAATTCCTTACTCAACCTTATCTATCAAGATAAATATTTGATCTTTAGACATTAATATGATTATTCTGATGAATTCCATTCATTTACATAAGCATTATAAGCACTCATATCACCCCACAGGGTCTATGAAATAGTTCCATACCATTACTATCATCCATTAATTTCCTCACTAAGTCAAACACTAAAGAATCATGTACGAACAATGAATCTTATTAAAGCACACTTTATCATTGCCATTATAGCATACATGAAACCTCATTAGCATCCTTGGTTACATTAGAGACATCATTGAAAAACCTCTAACAATATACCCTTTTTTCATTGATGTCAAACACTAAAACAAAGCTTATGCTCAAATTCTATCTCTCTTTAATTACTTTCTCCCCCTTTGACATAGTGATAAAGTGGGCTCAACTCCTGATCTTACAGACCTAAAAATACTTCAAAGACCAATAATAGGAAAGGACCATCTCTAAGAGATGATATATACTCCCCCTAACATTGTGCATACCTCTTCTTACTTTGATCTTCTCAAACAACCTCTATGACTACACTCTTCTTTGATCATACATAGCTTTTATGAAGACAAAATATATATGTACATCAAAAAATACATGAACTTACCTTAAAAACATTAAGAAGGAATCCCCATAAGTCACCTAAGATTAGGTACCCTTTTGAGCATCTTTATATCATTTCCAAAAATGATTAATTGACATAAATGCCTTCATACCTTCTCTCTCAAATTTTATTATAGAGTCCTATGATCCTAGGACCTAATCATTTACACATCTCCTCCTTTATTTATGCATGAGGATTCAATAAATGATGAAAGTACTTGACTTGATTTAATCAAATCATCATATCAACATGATTGAATTCACATCTATATTAGACTTATTCATATCTCTACCATGAATAGAACATCTCACATATGCTCCCCCTCACATCATGCATATCTCTTCACACCTTTCAAACTATCTGAGTTAGCTCTCCTAACTCCATGCTTCACCTATATTATGCCATATTCAACAAGACTTCTTAATAAACTATATCTATCATCAACTCTTTAAACACTTGAAATCAAAAAATTTGACCCTTTAAGATTAAAATATTTGAATAGGTTATATGAAGAATTTTACTACAATATACTAGAGCAAGTTCATGAACTAGTTGCTCCTCCTCAACCAAAAACCTTCTATTTGAAAAGCATCTTCAACAAGTATTCTCAATGAACTAGGTCTACTAGCAACTTTTCAACATTTTCCACACTTAAGTCAAAAAAACTTATGGAAACATAAATAGATCTCATATCTTTATTAGATCAATTGAAATAACTAAATCAGACATGAATAACTCTCATATGAAACTCAAAACAATTTCCCTTTTATCCTCTACAAGTCATCATGATTTAGAACCTTTTCAAGGCACTCTCATGGAACTATCTCATCTTCAAAACATGTTGAAATCCATGATAGACAAAACTTATCATATATAAAAATCTAAGACCTTCTTCATGATACCAATAATATGACAACACACTCTCCTCATACTCTATACCAACCTATTCTATAGTCTTTCTATGTAATATAATATCTTGACAACTCATCATCATTGATTTCAAACCTTTAGCTAAGATACTCCACTTGAGTTGATGAAGCATACCAAAAAACACAAGCTAATTAAACTGAAGCATCTCACAAATGCTCCCCCTTAGATCATGACCACACATACAACCAAAATCTTCTCCTTGACACATCTTTCTCACAATAAACATGTCAAAACATTGTACCACACTTCAAGACACCTAAGTTAGCTCTCTCTCTATATCCATACCAATCTCTAAAATTCTAGAGCCCATAGTCCTCTCTCAAGATTCACCATACTACTGATCAAAACAACAAGAACAAACACAATGTAGATTGACTCACCTAAAACCAAGCTCCCAAGTAATTTCAAAGAACTACACTATATTAATTTACCTAAAAAGACCAACTATGGATGAAATATGATTGTATCCATACCTTTATTCTACTACAACTCATCTTCATGTATTTCTTGTCATGTAATACCAGACAAGACCCAATAAGCATCCACCATACTTCTTCTTTTTGTAAAGTGTCTCCTTCAAGCCTAGAGAGAGACACCCCTTTGACATAATGAGACTAAAAGTCCCAAAACTTAGGATAGTCCCATATCTCCATACTCTCATTTGCATTATAGTTCTATCTCATCATCAAATTGACTTTGAATGGATCTTTGAGTTCATTCTTTGTTTTAGAATTGTCAACAAATGTAGACAATATAAAATCTTGACTTTCCTTCATGTCTATCATGGTAAAAAAACCATCTTTAGTCTCAGTCTGATCTCTCCTAATAGGCTTATGTTTCCAAAACCATTTGTGACCTCTTCCTTGCATACTAAGATCTACATACTCTTTATTTTGATTTGAAAACTCATTCAACTTATTCTTTCAATATCAATCAATGTAACAAACTCTATGACATATTAAACAAATAAGATCATTCATAACTTTTGCTTGATGATGATTGTGATATTCCTTTGAGTGATTTCTTCTCCTCTTGCATTCTCTAGTAATGTGGCCAAGTTGGTTGCATGTATAACAATGATCCTAAGATGAATATCTCTTTGTATTGGTCTATTTAATTGGTCTTATATCGTTCATTCTAGGAGCATGATTGAAATTATCTTTACTTAATGGTCTTTGTTTTCATAACTTATCAATGCAACCAATTCTTTGATAACTATAACAAACAATGTCTTTCATATCTTTTGCTTAAATATGACATTGATTTCCCTTTAACTGATTTCTTATTCTTACATAGTCCTTTGATCTATGACCAAAAATATGAAAAACAAAATAATGGCCCATAAAATATTTAGCATACTTTGAAGCATTTGGTTGTTTGATTGGCTTTTTCATTTTGAACTTGACTTTATTTGTCTTGTTGACTTCCATGCTACCAACCTCTTTGTCTTGTCCTAATTTCTTTTGATCTTATTCAAGCTTGCCTATCTTTACTATGATCTTTTCATGCTGATTTTTTAGAGAAACAAGAATAGTCTTCAATTGAAAATATTCATCTTCTTTATCTCTCATGATTGAAATTACAACCTGTAATTTAATTATGAGGTTTTTGATGGTCTCTTTATCCTCCTTAGCTTTTTAGCCATGTCATACTTCAATCTACATACTTTTTCTTCCATAGAATTTATTAGTTCTTGATTTGCCTTTTCCTCTCTAATGTATTTTCCTAATAAACTACTCTCAATATATCTAACTTATGCTTTAATACCTTTGATCATATTCCTCAATGTATGATTCTTCTTCTTTTGCTCCTTTAGTTCACCAAGTGCACTCATGATCTCAGCTTTTAGATCAACTTCTTATTCCTTGATATCATAGAAAAATTCTTCATCAAACATGATGATATTTTGATTCATATTATACCTTGGATCACCTTCAAGTGGTTAAACTTTCATATAAGTTATTTCTCTAATACCAATTTTTATAGGTACAATCACTAAGAGGGAAGGGAATCAATGATGTCAAAAATTCTAATTCAATTCCCAACTCTTAAACATTAAACACATACAATCATGATGCATACAAATTAACCATTAAAATAAATATGAAAGATATAGTAAGATCAATCACATAACACATGATATATGTGGGAAACCCTCTTGGGGGATAAAACCCACTGAACCCTACAAGATGGACTACAGTCCTATAAAGACAAGAATCAACATTTAAACTAGCACCAACTGATCAAGTAACACCCATTTATTAATTTAGTAAGACACCCATCCCATAAGGAGGAACCAAACCTAGGTAACTAAGCATGAACCTAGATACCTTGGTCTAATCTCCACTTCTAATTTGATGTCTTCTACACCTGATGATGGAATTCTCTTACTTCTACTCTTTCCCCTTTACACTCTCAAAAACTTGCTCACTCAATCCATGCATCCAAAGCACCATTTTGGATCATTTTCAAATTATTAGAACATAAAAAATCATAAAACCTACAAAAAATATATAAAAAATAACACAAACCTTAACCTACTCCGCTCTTTAATCCATCTACTAAGCACATTCAATCTATCAACCTTTAGGGCTTACTCGCTTGATATACCTCTTCTAGGCTCATTAGGTCCAATGACCTATGTATTCAACTTAATCACCTTGATTAGACAAGAATTAATTATCCTCTTCACTCTCTATTTGTCCTCAATGACCTATACCTTCTCTTTCAAAGTTTCTCTCCTTCACTTTACTCCACATGATCAACTAGCACAAATAAGCCAATTAGGCTTTGTACTTATATCACACTCTTGGTCTAACCTATCTTGGTAGGAAAAAATATTTACCAAAACTATTTCACCCATGAAATAGGTACATACACATGTTACATATGATAACCACACACTAAATTTTTTTTTCATTACCTCATTAGCCCCAAACCTCCATTAGGCCTAGTTAATACCTAAAATAATTAGGCCTTCAAATCCACATGTTGCACTTTAAAAATATTAGAACACATTTAACATCTACCAAAACTTAAAAAAATTCATATGTCACATAAATAGGTACCTTATATCATCCATATGGGTCCACATTACTTGAAACTCCATTTCATACTTCAAATCAGGCCTTTTATCCTATTCGCTCTTTAGGCCTTATTACACATAGAAACTATCTTATAGAATTGAATCATACTTTCAATTTTCTCACATAACCTTAGGAAAAAATAATATTTATAGGTAATTCATGAAATGAAAAACATAACTAAATTCATTTTTCAACATCACACATACTAAACAACTTTAAACCAACTCTCTCAAGATGACCACTCATATTGGTCAAAAATACATTCAAACTATTTTGACTCTATATCTGATTAAGGGAAAATATGATAAACAATTCATTATCATAATAATTTTTTACTTATATAATATCTCCATACTCATTTTATTCCTTAAATTTTCTCATAACACCTTTAACTTACCTCTGTAAGATGGCCACTCAGTCTGCCAGTGCATTCAACAAACACAATCAACTTCTAATCAATTATTCACACTAAAGAGTGATTGGTAAAACCTATAAAATCCACATATATTATCCTCATGTATTATATAACACTCTCTAATATTTATCTCATATTTAAAAATTAATATACTATCAAGAACAACTTAATGATCCTTCTCGAGTCACTTGCGGAACATGGTCAAACACAAAGTCAACTTTGGAGCTTAATAATTTTGATTGTATGAACATTCAAACCTTATAAATAGATTATATGGAAAAATATTTAATTAATTTAAACATTACATTTTAATACATAAATATATTAATCCTAGATTAAAATATACATCTCAAAAACTATAGACTAGTTTTCCCTCATTAATTTGAATATTTAAATTCTAATGGTCACTATGTTAGTGTTAAACATCAAACACTTTGACATCATCTCTTGATACCTAAAAAAAATTAAAAAACATTATCCATAAATATCCTTGAAATTATCCTATTATTTACCTTTAAATTATCATTATTTATCTTAGATCCTTACTTCCATGACTGTGCCACTTGACAGCTCTGTATGCCCTCTTCATACCTTGTAGTCAGTCTTCCAATGAACTTATACCACTTGGTAGCTCCACTTTCCTTTTAATAAAATTGACTATTTGAATACAATTAAATTATTAAAAAAATTATCCCTTCATTAAAACTTGAATATTTGACTCAATATGCTTTATTGGATCATAATCTACATAATCACACACTCACTATTAATCTCTATTTGACAAGTTTCATGCTCACCATTAGATCTACTACTCAAAATCCATGATTGTGACACATGTCACTATAAAATTAAATATTGAATATTTGAATTTGAACCACATCATTATATACTTATTTTTTTAGATTAAATGCTCACTATTATATCTATGATTTGATTAAACTCTCACCATAGATCTTGGATATCACATATTTGGCTATGGGAACTTGGTAAACTCTATCTGAGAAGCCAAATTTACACCTTAATAATTTTTTCTACGCTCCACCTCATGACCTAAAATTTGAAACATATGATCTTACCACATAGATTAATCTATCCATATATCAATATGATCTTGAAACCTTCACACAAGTTAAATATGACATCATCAAATTAATTACTCAACTTTATTTGTCAACATGATTATTTAAGCTTTCAACATTCATATGCTTATTTTGATGAATTATGTTCATTTTCATAAGAATTATAAACACTTATAAAACCCCATATTATCTCTAAAATATGTCCATACCATCAATATCATCCATCAATTTCCTCACTAAGTTAAACACTAAAGAACCATGTAGGAACATTGAAGCTTATTGAAGCACACTTTATCATTGTCATTCTATCATACATGACACCTCATCAAAATCCTTGGTCACCTTGGAGACATCATTTAAAAACATCCAACACAATCATTAAAATTTATAACTTACATTAACCTACCAATTTTTTCCTTCTTTGTAAAATTAATAAACACATAAATATAGGTTTTGAATGGGCACTACCTCATATTCAAAGATTATTGCATTCAAATAATTTAAATATAATAAGTCTATTTTTATGAAAAATATTTCATATGCAAAAAATTTCTTGTGTAACAAGGAAAGTATAAAATAAGCTATATGAAATAAAAATAGACAACTAAAATAATTATGTATAAGCTTTTGTCATAGAAGTATCTATAATCGATGACATCATAATTAGAGATGATTGTTAGCCAAATTTTGGATACCATAGGATAGGTTCCCAAAAACTTGATCTTTAGCTCATATTGAACCTTGTTCATAACCATTATATGCCTTGTGACGTCTTCAAATGGTCTTTTTGAGGTCTTATTAGCATAGTTTAAGGTAAATTTGACAAGTTTAAGGTACTGAAATTTGTTTGTCGTATGCTAGTCTATCGATACCATGATTGTGATAAAGTTGATCCAAAAGGTGTCAAAGGTCCATAATTTTACCTTCAAGTAATTTTACTCCTTTACCACCTTACACAAACATTTTATACATATTTGAAGAAGTTAAGGTTATTTGTAAAGATTAGGGTAAATGTCATACAAGAGAAAGGTGCATGCAATCAAGTATATATATATATATATATAATAAACACTTTCCACATCTTTTCAATTAATTATCTAACTTGAATATATGTCAAGAATGTTAGAACATAGTCAATATTATAGGTTCAATGTACAAGATAATAAATCACTTTAAAGAAGGAAGTTATAGGCACTTTATGGACTTAGAAGATCCATAATTAGGTTATTTTTTTTAGAGTGTTTCTTAACCTTTATAAATTCATTTACATGGATATAAATCTTGTACAAGTCCATAGAATCTAAAATTTTCATCAGAATCTCCATCGAATTTTTGGTAGACTAGCAATTATCAAATTCATGTGCTTGGTATAGATAAAGGAGAAAGAGTGATTACCTAAGATTATGGTAAAAGGAATGGGGTCAGATTTACTTTAGTTTTTGGAATTTCTTCTCATATTGGTGCCCCCTCATTTATGAACAATCGTTAATATCATCATATGGTTTTAAACCCTAACAAAATCCCAAGGTATTAGTTTTGGGCATGGTTGATGCATGAATTATCTAATGAAGGAAAGTGAGTACTTAAAAAGACTCCTCAGGGCCCAAAAACATTTTTACATTTCTACATTCCATATTTTTGGAATGTGTGGCATTAGAGAGTGAGCAAAAGACCTTCATAGGGTGAAGTTACAAGTTTTCACTTAAAGTTTGGAAGATTTTATAGGGTCCAATGAATATAAATTATTTTTAAATTATTTTCACCATATTATAACTTCATTAAAATATCTCTAACATTACTGGTCACTCCATACTATCCCTCAAATAAGTCACATCATGACTCACCTTAAGGACTGTGTGTAGGTTGCCTACCCAAAAATTACTTGAAAAGGTCTAACCCTACATTATCAAAGATGTATGAGGGTCATAAACTATTAATAAGTGTAACCAAGTAGTGGATAAGTTTTATCAAGGTTAAAAATATCAATATAATTATCATAGAAGGATTAAAATAAGAAAATTCAGACCTACATGTCTATAAACATGTAGGTCTCATTTTCATATGAAATGTAATGTAATGAATATTGCATTAGATAATAAATTAATAAAATGTATGACCCATTTTTACATTAAAAGAGTTATGACTAACTCAAAACATCCTTTTTAAAAAGCTCACTATATAATGAACTCCAATTACCACCTACATGTCAACCTAGGCCCTTGTGAAGAAGATGTTAATTATGTGATACTTGAGATATGCCCAAGGGTTTGAAAATGGGTCAATAGAATCATAATAATGATGCTAAAATAACTCAATGATATAAAATTTCTAATAAAGAAGGTGATTGGAGACAACAAAGTGATTGATAGGTCTAATTAGGCCTAAAATACCTAAATGATAATATATGAGCTTGCTTTAGAAATACAGGTGAGTTTTCAATCTTAAAATATAAAATTTAATTTGTAGACAAGAGTATGGGTTTATTTGAATAAAAAATTATATGGGGTAACTAGATACTAAAAAATGTCTTGTAGAATATTAGAGAGTGGTATATAGAGAATCCATCTCAAACTTATAGTTATATAATCTTCTGTACCTACAGGAAAAATTGGCAAACCTAAGTAAATTGAGGCCTTAAGGTATATGGAGAACATGTGATAATATAATGGGGATATAAATATACCTATTTTAGGCTTCCTTAGTTAACAAAATAGAATAGAAAGTTTCTAGGCCTACATGATCCCTCCTTTAGGCTTAGCAGGCTTATATGAACACTCATAGACCCATGCATGAATGTGTGAATAAATTACATGTTTTGGAGAGAGTTTTAATATTGAAATAATAAGGAGGATTATCAACATGTTATAAGGTTATTTCATGATATTTAATTTAATGGGTAAGAAAGGAAATGCTAGGTAAGCTATTAGTTCCAAGAGTATAAGAAGGCTTATAAACACTAACCCTAAACTAATTGTGGTTATAATAGGTATGTGGAGATAAATTTTAAAGAATAAAATTGTTATATTTTATTATGGGTGGTAAAAACCTCAATGAGGTGTCTAAATCTTAAGAAAAACACTATTACTTCTTTTTGCAAACTTCTCTCTCTCTCTCTCTCTCTCTCTCTCTCTCTCTCTCTCTCTCTCTCTCTCTCTCTCTCTCTCTCTCTCTCTCTCTCTCTCTCTCTCTCTAGTTCATAATTGTAGACTTATTATCCCAAGATCCTCAAAGAATCACTTGGAACTTTATTAAAAAGTTTCATGGTAGCCCAAGATCATTGTGGATGTTAGATAACCTTGTATACTTTTAATTTTTGGCATTATTTCATTTATTAAGGCCTTGATCTTTATGAATCATCGTTAAGATGATAAGCATGTCTCAAGCTGCCAAGAAGACTAGAAATGACCTGATGAGAGAGTTTAGTCTCCTAAGTGATTTAACTGATTTTAATTTCAATTAAAAATATTATTATCATTCCTCACTTTAGAAACATAATTAACATGATATTTTATTATACTTGCATTTGTATGGAATGCATTAAATGTTGTGTTTTTGTAAGGTTTTAGACTCAAAACAAGGTTTTTGACCTCTTATATAGATGTAAACTATTAGAGAATCTGTATTGAGGTGTATTATATTTATTCAAGTAAAAAATACATACATTTGACCCCAAAAGAGCTCTTACAGGTCTGTTTATTGAAGGTAGTATGAAAATGCTTGTGAAAGATTAGGGTTTTGACCACTTCTAGGTTCACCCACCTACACAAGGTTATAGACCCTTAAATTTGACATGGATAATTCTTGGTATGTCCTAAAATTAAATAAAAAACTTACTTGGAAATCCACATGTGTGGGAGATCAATGGATCCAAATCTCAATTTCTAGGCTTAAGGACCTAATAGAGGGCTAATTAGAAAGTGCAATAGGTGAAGAAAGTGTACTTCATTTAATGTCTAGTCATGAAATTTTTCATAGAGATGTAAAGTTATACTAGGTACTCAAAAATATGCTTAGTTTTTACAAGATCATTTATATATTATTCTACACAAGTAGCTTTGTGTGTTTTGAGGGCTATAAATAATTAAAGGCAAGTATAGACTTGGGGTGCAAAATAAAATATTTGAGAGTGTTTGATGCATATAAATGGGTTGATATAATTTTTTTAAGATTGAGATAGGACTTTCATGGAGATAGGTTTCATTCATGAATACAAAATCAATATTTGAGGTTTTTAAGCAAAGAGAAGCATAGTGAGACTAATGGATGTCAAAACACCTAATGAGTATGATCATCACCACTACAATGTCAGTATAAGAGATATCTAAGAGGAATTTAAGGTTTCAAAGAGGAAGGCATAGGTAATTTAAATGTGATTTTATGACCAAGAATGCCATTTTTCATTCCTCACAAGCCAAGATGGGCAGTTTTATGGATGATGAATCATTGAAGAAATGAAGTCTCCTATGCCAACTCTATTGAATATTATGATTAGGAAAAGATGACACGTCAAAATAACTTATTAAACTATTATTAAACCTAATTATTTTTTATAACTCGTACTTATCACTTGTTAATGAATTTCTCCTATTCCACTTCTCTCTTTCCTTCTCTCATTCTCTATAAATACAACCTTGTTTGTCTTTGTTAGGATCTATATACACATAATATTTTCAAACTTTATGAATTAATGATGTTTTTTATCTTTTAATAACCCATTTAGTCTCAATATATATGAATGCACACCTTAAGGGGTACACTGGAAAAGGGGTGGGTAGACTAGTGGTGCTTCGTAAGATTGTTGTCCCCTTTCTACCACTTGTTATCAATCCACCCATTTCCTAAAAACATTCCCCTAAGCTTTGATTCTTATTGTGCACACCTCTTTAGTCATTTTATGCCTTCATTAGACCTTCCCTAGCCTAGAATCCTTTTTTAAAGATTATGTTACACTATTAGCCCCATCAACCTTGTACTCTAATTGAGAAAACTTATTTACAGTCTAGGTTGGCCCTTAGTTGACCTAGACTAAGACCTAATTTATTTTCATAAATAAAAATACAAGGTCGATTGGGTTGACCTTGTTGGCCAAAACATTTATAAATGACTAGGGTTATATTAAAATATATAAACATATCCATTTTTCCATTCTTATAGAGAAAATAATAGTTAATTATTCATTTGTGCTTCTTTACAATCTTATCTTCCACTATTCTACCCAACGAGTCTTAGTTTAAGGTTTCTACTTGGAGAATAATCTAGTCTTGTGGAAAAGTCTTGAATGTTTTAGCCTTTCTAAGTGATCCTTACAAGCCACACCAATCTATTTCAAAGAAGATTTAGGAAAGGGAGAGATTGAGTCTTGATGGGTTCATCATAAAGGTAAGTATCTCTAACTTTGATCCTATCTTTAGTAGATAAAAGTAGCATAAGTAAATGATTATAAATATATTGCTCTCTCCATGAATTAGGGGTTTACCTATACATAGAATAATTAGGATTATCTTATGCATGTTTACTTTTAATGTTTATTGCCCCCACTTTATGCCACAAGCTTTGGTGAGAACTAGATTATATTTTACTTGTTATTAATTTAGTGAATATGAAAACATAGGAGCTAGTTAGGGTTAGTGAATAATTTTGCTTGACTGGAGGCTTTGGAACCCTCCCTAGTGAATTTATTATGATAAGAGATCCCTTGGCCAAGTCTAGAATATCCATCTTTATCATGACCCCAAATATCTAATGTATCCACAATCATAAGTGTACGTAGGTTTTATCTTCTTTGAGATAGGATTGATTTATATATCTGCTACATTTCCCATTACATACATTTTGGTGAACCTGACATGAATCTAACCCTTATAATTTTTATTTCACACTATCATTTTTATCATTTCATTATATTTTTACATATTTTTAATACTGTATCAAACTAATCAGTATAGTTATAACTTTATGTGTGCAAATTTAACACATACTCACCTCAAAATGACCCTATTATGTCTGTGTAGGTCTTCATTAGCTACATGTTACTAGGTTAAATAGGTTGACACAATAATCTTATTCAATTCAAAATTAGAATAAAAATTTAAATAAGTTGATTTTTTCATCTAATTATTTCTTTCAACATACAGGTCAATAAAAACTATCAAATAGGTCGACCTATTTTTTCTTCTTCTTTAGCATACATAATTTTACATAACTTGGTCAAACCAGTCAACTTAGTTTTTAGAATTTGAAAGAAATAATAAAGGCATTTAAGAATAAAATTTGTGATCATAAGCATCCTAATTCCCACCAATGTTTCTCTCTTTCCCCTTTTTGTCATTTTAATACTTTCTTTACTTCTATTTTCACAAGTTAGCAATATTTAAAACTATAACCCTAAAACTAAATAGGTCAACTTAGTCAACTTAGTTCTATAGTCTATCTTTTGTCTAAGAGATAGTCAATTTGTTTGACTCTATTATTAAAGACCTTGATTATACAAAATAATAGAAACCTAGTCAATTTTGTTCTATACTATTTGCATATAGTACCACCTAAACCAACTCTATATTATTCTCAATCAAGGAATTAGCAACTATTTACTAGTAATTAATTCACATTTCACTTTCCATTGTTTATGTGCTTATAGTAACTCACATAGTCTAAATATGTGGTTTTTGAAATTACCATTCTAGCTATAATATTTTACTCTTTTGTACACACTACCAAATCACATAACATTCAAAATGCATTTTCACACTTATCTTCCCAAGGCCTACCTACTTGGATTTCATCACCAAGGGGGAAGCTGACTTAGTTTTCTAGACAAGTAAAAATATGTGGTTAATGGTATATATTGGCAAAGCACACAAACACCCTTATCATCGCAAGATTTTGAAGTGAGGGGGTATGCCCTAATACCAAGATAATACTATTACCAACATAGATTCCTTTCATCCCAAACATCCTAAAACCATCCATAAATTACCTTTATATCTCCCTATTTTAGCCAAATCTCTTATCACATTTAAATCAAAACTTTCTAATAACACTTAGGATGAACAATTAGTTAGCATTTACTTTTCAATTGATTTTTTGCTCTCTAATCATTGCATATTGTGTTGAAAAAAACTTGCATTAGATAGTGGTGGTGGAAGGTTTTATGTTGTGTGCCCCAATTAGATCACTCACATTGATCCAATTATTTATGTGTCTATTTTCATTCTTAAATTATATTTCAAAATTCTTCCCCTATTTCAAAACACTATTGTTATGATCAATATAGTCTCTTAAAAATAGTATCTTTTCTTCCTAGCTATAATACACAGTTGACCTACATGATTGTGTCTCTTATATTTCTCTTATGTCTTCTATCCAAAAGTAAATATTTAACCCATATGAGTTTTTACTCTTCTCATCCTATGTTTTAGTAGTATTCTATTTACCCAATCAACCTTGTTCTTCTGTCTGGATGAATTAGTTCTCTATATGACCAACTTTGTACCTAATTTTCCTTCTTTTTGAAATATTATTCCTTTCATCAAACATCATGAAATCCAATATCAAAATATTCTTGGACAACTTGAATCCTTTTATAAATTATATGGGGTATTCTTTTCTCCCTTTAGTTTACCTCTTAAGATAACCCTCACTCTTGGATAACTTCTTCCCCTCATTCAACTATAGATTGTAACATAGTTTAAATCATGCCTCAAGATGAGGTAGGTGGATCAGATCCTTTTTATACTTATCAAGACAATTCCCATCTTCAAGCATCTGAACATAATGTAGGTACGATTGACACAAGTCTATCCAATAACCCCACTAGTAATCTACCTCCTAATACCCCTCCCCCTAATGCCAATTTGGGGAGTCTACCTGGAAATGCCAACCCACAAATTAATTTAACCTAACTTATTACATAATTTATGTAATAAATGAACACAATTCAAACATCTAAAACCTCCCAAATGATGTAATTAAACATCATTTTATCAATATGTCTAATCAAATTTTGGTTCTAATCTATCAAAATAATCAAAACTTTATTCCTACACCTCTTAGAGATGCAAAAGTAAATGTTATTCCCAAACCTATCATTAATAACAAGATGCTTAAAAAACATCCAAAATGAGCCTTTAGCTCCTTTCATTATTTCCATTGGAAATAACAATATATATCTCCAAATATCAATTATGATGGGATTAAAGACCCTAGATATTTTCTCAAAGAATTTGATAATATTTATAAAGAGTGGATCCAAACTAATACTTTTTCCACCACTAAAATCCTAGTTAAAACCTTCACTAGTGATGTATTAGAATTGTATATCCAACTTCCCAAACATTCCATCTGGCAACTAGAGGATTTAGTCAATCCTTTAGTTAATTAATTTAAACATAATGACCTTCCTAAAAATTGGTTTAGGAATCTCATCAATGCTAGGTAATCTCCCATTGAATCAACTCATAATTTTATCAAATGATGGAAAATTTTGGCCCACAAGACCAACCATGACATGACTGATGATAATCTATTTAAAATTTTTATAACTACTTTAACTCCTCCTCATCAATATAAGGTTCAAACTTTTACTAAACATAATGACCTTCCTAAAAATTGGTTTAGGAATCTCATCAATGCTAGGTAATCTCCCATTGAATCAACTCATAATTTTATCAAATGATGGAAAATTTTGGCCCACAAGACCAACCATGACATGACTGATGATAATCTATTTAAAATTTTTATAACTACTTTAACTCCTCCTCATCAATATAAGGTTCAAACTTTTACCCCTAAAACACTTATTAAATGTATCAACTAAACCTAATCTCTTAAATATTTCTTATATAACTTCATTGATGACCTTGAATAAATTAATATAAAATATTCCTCTATCTTCCTTGACACTACTAAACAAAAAGTAATTATCAAAGGAATTCTTGAAATTACTATTGATTTACACGAAAAAACTTGGACCCTTCATTTCAATGGTGCTAAATATCTTCAAGGAGCTAGGTCAGGTTGTATCCTTACTAGTCCTCTTGGAAAAATTATCCCTCTAACATTTCATCTCAAATTCTATGTCACTAACAACATGGTGGAGTACGTATATTTAATCCTAGGCATGAGAGTATCCTTTGATCTATATATCACATTTTTGCATGCTTTAGGTGACTCCCAACTTGTTTATCACAAAGTAAATGGTTATTATCAATACAAAAATGAGAATCTCATTTATTATCATCAAATCAAAACTACTTTTGCCAAATATTTCTCTTCTTTTACCATCGAGCCCATCCCTTGAGATCAAAATTATATTGCATAGTCACTTATATCTTCAACATCTATTTTTCATCCACACCAAGTTTTTATTGATACAAATTTTCTTATCTAAATAAAAAAATCCCCATATTGTATTCAACCATAATATTAAATCATATACCACATCAAGGCCATCATCCTTCAACAAATCCCATGGTAAAAATATATTATTCAGTTACTTGAACACCAAATGTATCCTCCAAATGTTGATTTTCATGAAAAGACTCATATTCACAAACAAGCTTTCAAATATGCATTTCAATATAACATATTATATTATTAAAATGCTTAAGGTACCTTACTCTGTTGTGTTATGAAATAAGAGGTTCCTCCTATTCTTGAACAAACACATGGTATAATTTGTAGTTCCCATTATAGCGGACATGCTATAGCCAATGACTGCTTTTGTATGGGATATTTTCAGCCCACTCTTGAAAAGGATGCCATCAATTTTTATAGAATGTGCACTCCTTTAAAACTTCATGATGATCTAATTCATTCACCTCTATTCAAGCTTTAAACTATGGAGTCTCCCTATTCAATCTCCATGTGGGTATTATATTTCATAGGTAAATTACCTCAATCTCAAGATGTGCATGTCTTTATAATCACAACCATTTAATATTTCACCAAGTGGGTTGAGGCTATTCCCCTCATCAATGTCACTAGTACCATCATTTACAAATTCATCCTTAATAAAATCATTTTCTTCTTGGTTTCCCTCATACTAGCAGTTGACCATTTTTTGCCCAACAGGCCAAAACTTGGTGCCCTTCTGTCCCTGCTATTTTGGGCCATTTCATTTTTTGATTTTGCATGAATCTATCCATTTCTATAGACTCTACAGGTCTAAATATATAAACTCTACAGAGCTTGGATTTCTACAGACTCTATAGGTTTCTACAGACTCCACAAGTTTTCTACAAACTCTGTAGGGTTAGTATTTTGGCGCATGAAGAATCAGTTTTAGAGAATGCTACATTTTATAAGGCTTCTTCAGGCTCTTGTTTGAAGAATTTTACAAGGAAGGTTGGTAGTGTTGAACCATTGAACTAGTCCAATGCCTTGGTTTAATCGGCCTTAGTTCAATCAGCCTTGGTTCATCGCTTGGTTCAGCCATTGGTTCAACATTTAAGTTCAAGCGGCTTCAGGTTCAACATTTGGTTCAACACACTAGTTCAACACCTGGTTCAATCACTTGGTTCAATCAGCCCTGGTTCAATCAATGGGTTCATTGGTAGGTTCAAATAAATGGTTTATCACTTGGTTTAATGCTCAGTTCAAAGGGCTTGGTGTGTAGTGTTGAACTGTTGAACCATTAAACCTTTTTTGGTTCAATTAGTCAGTTCAATAGCTTAGTTCAAGGGGACATCCCAAAGCCAAAGGGTAGATTCCCTTATGGAGGGTAGTTTTTGAGTCAAAAAACCCTTGCAGAGGGCAAGGAGCTTTTCAAAGGTAGCTGAAGGGTAAGTTTTTAGAATTTTGTTTGAGGCAAATTATTTCAAAAATTTTATCCAAAGGAATTCCTTCAGACAAAAAGTCTGAAGGAATTCGAGGGAGGCTGCAGCCAAAGACCCAAAGGAATGGTGAGCAACTAGGACAAATTCTCGCAAACTTTTTGTCCATGGGAAAATTGTCCGTGAAAAAGCCCAAAGCACAAAAGCCACAGAAAGAGGCTGAAGGAAAAGCTTGACCAAGGAGGATAAAAGATTTGTGAGGAAAAAGCCTATAGAAAAGACCCAATGGAACTTGCCAAGAATGGTGACGTCCTAGAATCCATCATTTTTAAGGAGGTAGATTAGTCATTGTTTTAAAGTAATGACAGGTGCACGGGCATCAATTTTAAGACAATGAAATAGCTTTTTATTTTTGGATTGCCTGAGTGCCAACCACAAAAAGATCCCAAGGAACACATCAACCCACCAGAAGATCACCCCTAAGGGCTGAAAGAGTAGGAAGAAGACAAGGTGTAGAAAGAGACAAAGCAGTTCAAGTGGCAAAGAGGAGGCGAGTTATTGCTAGATGGTCACCAAATAGTGCAACCTATTTTTCTTCCAATTTGCATTTATGAGCAGACAAGCCACATAAATGCCTTGGAAAGAGTAGTCTATTTTTAGAAACGAGGCACGGCCATGTTTTCACATTAATGTGGAATGCCAAAGTCAAGGCAAGAACTAACAATCAGACAGCTCCCTCTTCCCAAGATTTAGAATGCACATGGACCACTTGTAAAAGAGCACCAAAATCTTTCCCAAGAAGTGCCAAGTTCTCTTCCTCTTACTATATATTTTTAAAATTCTAATTTGAGAAGGATCCAATCTCTTAGCCTTAAGGCAAAACTCTACCCAAAAATCTTTCGAGCTTGTAAGGCAGAGCTGCCATATTTTACCTTGAATCAGAACTTAGCTTTTTTACCTCTATCTAGACTTGCACTTTAAAGAATATCTCTATTTTCTTATCTTGTGTTAATTCATTATCTTTCATGCTTTCATAAATAGATCATAGCATATCCATTGCATTATGAAGTCTCCTTTCTAAAGGTCTGCCAGAAGTGTCTATAAAAAGAATATAGGTGCCTGAGAATAGGCTGCCATAAGTGTGTCTAAGGATGCCTCTAGTAGTTTCTTCCTCATTGTGTTTTCATGGACCCCTAGTTGACTGTTGCAGAAGAGCTTCCCACTTCAAATGAAGTGTATGGGCATTTCTTCTTGGTGAAAAGTGTATATTCAGGCTAGGTGGGTCATCACTTTTCTAGTGTATCACCTTTTCATTTTTAGGCTTAGGTTCTATTTTCAACATCTCTCTCTCTCCCTTTTCACCCCCCTTTTTCCATTTATTTATTAGTAGTAGGAGAAACTAGGGCCTAAAAGATACATTAGAGGGAGCTAACCCTTACCTAGAAACTCTCCCCTCTAGATTCACTGGTCCCATAGGTGAGAGGGGAGTTTCCATTATTTCATATGGAGAGGCAGGAGCTCAGCCTCCGGCCCCGAGTGCAATCCACTATGTCAAATTTTTTTGGCACGCTTGATGGGACAAGCTAGGACAAGTTTTGTCTAAAGAGTTGAATATTTTTTGGTGTGTTCTTCAACTAACCAGCCTTTGGAGGATTTTACATCAACACCAATGGTGAATTTGAGTTAAATCAACTGGTTAAGTAGTTCTGGTATGTATAATCCTATCATTCAGAGCCATGGACCCTATTTTCCTTGGCCAGCATGGCTATGATCATCACTAGCCTTATGTTGATCCTTATTAGGTCTAATATGATTGGTCCCAGCCCTATCATGAGCTATATCAGCCTTATGCCCAGTCTTCTCATTGCATCACTTCTCCCACTCAACCCAGTCTCTTTGCCAATCAACCCATTTCCACTTTCAAGCGAGCACTATTTGGATACAAAAAGTATGTAATAGATCTTGACACCAGAAGGGGGTATAGCCAATAAATTCCTAATCATATCATCCATCAAGTGAGAAATGCACTGGATTAGGTTAAGAGTGAATGGACTCCTATTGAAAGAGCCAACTGGCAAAGGCTTACAAGTGAGATGTTGGATGTGAGTGGTATGATTGCATCTTTGGAAGAGAAGCTGAGTATTTATGAGAGGCAGCCTTACCAAGTCTATCAACCTACATACTCACTACCCCAAGTATCATATCAGTCATACACAACCCCTATGTATAAGCCAAGTCAAGCTTGTCAAAGTCCTCTCCCTAATCATGTTGAGGAGAGTTCTGAAATAGTAAATCTTGTGTTTGAAGCTAATCTTGATAGACAGATTGAATTGACAAATCTTCAAATGTAGCAGTCTATTTTGGTAGCAAGGGAAGTGGAATCTAAACCCTCACTACCCTCTCACATTATGGCCCCATCACCCCAAAAAGAGATGCCCGGTCTGAATGTCTTGAGCTGGGATAAAGTGGTTGAGTCATAGAACAACAAGGAGGAGAAAGACATTGTCCAAGAGTGTGACATACAAAATGAGGTTAGTCATTTTTAAGTCCCTCCCACCCTTCCTCAAGAAGTTTTTTGCATTTCATGGCAACCTTCATGCACTCCCCATCTCTATAATGATTCCTATGAGCTCCAAGAGGTACAAAATGAGGATAATCTGGCTAAGTGGATTGAGGAATTAGAAGCTAAGATGAGACTACTGGGAGAAAGAGAGATGGAGTTTTTGGACCTTGTAAAGGAGTTGATGCCAAAAGACATCCCTTCCACTAATCCATAAGCTAATTTCAATATTGTTGAAGTGTTGGTAAAGTGGAGGGATGAAAATCAAGAAATTTTGGCCCAAGGTCTGCCCCCTCCTTTTCTTGAGAAAACTCTCTCTTGTGTGCCAAATCCTTTCTATCAGATGGCACTTGCTCTTTTAGACTCATCCAATGCATCAATCAACCCTACCTCTAATCCTGTATGCCTAGCTTTTTAGCATGCCTCTTTTCAGATAGCTCTTCCTATACATGAGCTAACCCTCCCAAATCTTCCCCAACCTCCTCAAGTCTTTCAACATGATCTCCAAATTCTAAGCTGGAAGAAGGAATATCATGAACCAACTCAGGACCTTGAAGAGAATAAAGTTGCTACCTATTCATAGGAGTAAGATTCTAATCCCAAAATCATGATTTGGAAACAAACAATGGAATTATGGGACAGAAAGGAAGAGAAGGAGAAAGGTTTTGTTTAAAACCTTGAAGAAGATGAGGCTACTCCTGCTCCTGATGATGATTAAGACCTCTAGGAAAGGCTTTTTTAGGAAGATATAGATAGGCAGATTACAGAGTTGGAGTCCAAAGCAAGTCTCCTCAATGAATGTGTGATAGACATTTCAGACCAAATAGTAGATTCTATGTCTGAATACACTCCATCCACACACCTCTAAGAAAGTTATCAGGCCTTACCTAATATAGATCATGCTCAATTTATGACTTACCAAGGAGACTTAATGAGTATGGATGAGGAGGAGATCACCTTAGGTGACATGGAGGAGCATGGAAAATCTCTTGTTCATGTTTTGAATGATTCATTTGAAGTCATTGGGGAAGGCTGCACTATTCTTCAAGGAGCCTATGAGGTAGATAAGAGTGGAGAAGGTAGCATTGGGACTCAAATAAGTATGCAAAGGGGCTGTAGGCTTTCAGATTTATCCATTCAAGAGGTTGGTGAATCTAAAGATACTTTCTTTGAAATCATCAAGGAGGATGGTCATACCATGGAACCTGAGCATAAGGCAGAGGAGAACAAGCTAGTTAATGATGCATATCAAGGGGCTTATGGTGATGAGCTAGTAGTGATTTATTTCTTGATGAGATACACAAGCATGAAGAACCAATAGGAGGTAAGCTTCCAAAAACAAATAGAGTATGTATATGTTGGAAGCATGCTCAAATTTGATCCACTTGAATACCAACCAATCCAAGTGATAAGCAAGAGGAGCAGGTCACCAAATCTCCTTTTCATTCAGCTACTTTCCTGGCACCATAAGTCTTCTTTCCAAGAAGGGGACTTAAGAAATTTTCCCTTTGATCTAGGAGGGAGGAAAATATTCCTAGTTAGTTGTACATAGTAGTTTGTTTTCAGTTTCTTTTCCTGCTTTCCCTAAGTGTAGTTTGCATAGGTAGTGTTTTTAGCCTTGTGTGTTTTCCTTTGTGTGTGAGATAAAAGCTTCATGTTTGATTCTTGGATCTTTGGGGTTGTCTCTAACCTTTCTTCAAAGTTGCATTCTAACTCTGTGCCTAATGGACTACAAGGCAACTGGTCTTTAAGCATAACAGGCATGCTTCCCTTGGGAGTCACCAATTTGTTGACCATTTTTTTCCCAACAGGCTAAAAATTGGTCCCCTTCTATCCTTGCTATTATGGGCCATTTCATTTTTTGATTTTTCATGAATCTATCCATTTCTAAAAACTCTATAGGTCTAAATCTATGAACTCTATAGAGCTTGGATTTCTATGGACTCTAGAGGTTTCTACAGACTCCATAAGTTTTATATGAACTCTGTAGGGTTAGTCTTTTGGTGCATGATGAATCAATTATAGAGAATGCTAGTTTTTTCAAGGCTTCTTTGGGCTCTTGTTTGAATAATTTTACAAGGAAGGTTGGCAGTGTTGAACCATTGAACTAGTCTAATGCCTTAGTTTAATTGACCTTAGTTCAATTGGCCTCAGTTCATCGCTTGGTTCAACCATTGGTTCAACATTTAAGTTCAAGTAGCTTTAGGTTCAACATTTGGTTCAACACATTAGTTCAACACTTGGTTCAATCGCTTGGTTCAATTGGCCTTGGTTCAATCTATGGGTTCATCGACAGGTTCAAACAAATGGTTCATCACTTGGTTTAACCACTTGGTTCAATGCTTAGTTCAAAGGGCTTGGTGCACAGTGTTGAACCATTGAACCATTAAACTTTTGGTTCAATTGGTTAGTTCAATAGCTCAGTTTAAGGGGACGTCCCAAATCTAAAGGGAAGGTGCCCTTGCAGAGGGTAGTTTTTGAGTCAAAAACCATTGTAGAGGGTAAGGAGCTTTTCAAAGGTAGTCGAAGGGTAAGTTTTCAAAATTTCATTTGAGGCAAAATTGTTTCAAACCTTTTGTCTGAATGAATTCCTTTAAACAAAAAGTCTAAAGGAATTCGGGGGAGGCTACAGCCAAAAGACTCGAAGGAATGGTGAGCAACCGGGACAAATTCTCGTTGACTTTTTGTCTGTAGAAAAGCTTGAAGCACAAAAGCCATAGAAAGAGGCCAAAAGAAAAGCCCAACTAAGGAGGATAAAAGACCTATGGGGATAAAGCCCATAGAAAAGACTTGATAGAACTTGCCAAGGACGGTGACATCCTAGAAGCCATCATTTTTAAGGAGCTAGATTAGCCATTATTTTAAAGTGATGATGGGTGCACGGGCATCAATTTTAAGGTAGTGAAATAGCCATTTGTTTTTGGACTACCTAAGTGCCAACCATAGAAAGATCCCAAGGAATGCAGTGACCCGCTAGAAGATCACCGCCAAGGGCTGAAAGAGTAGGAAGAAGACAAGGTGGAGAAAGAGACAAAGCAGTTCAAGTGGCAAAGAGGAGGTGAGTTATTTCCAGATGGTCACCAAATGGCACAGCCTATTTTTCTTCCAATTTGTATTTATGAGTAGACAAGTAGTGTAAATACCTTGAAAAGAGTAGTTTGTTTGAAAAAAAGAGGTGTAGCCATGTTTTCACATTAATGTGGAAAGCCAAAGTCAGGGTAGGAACTAACAATCAGATCGCTCCCTCTTCCCAAGGTTCAAAATGCACATGGGCCACTTTTAAAAGAGTGCCAAAATATTTCCCAAGAAGCACCAAGTTCTCTTCCTCTTACTATATATTGTAAAAATTCTCATTTGAGAAGGATCCACTCTCTTAGCCTTAAGGAAAAACTCTACCCAAAAATCTCTCGGGCTTGTAAGGTAGAGCTTCCAAATTTTACCTTAAATTAAAACTTAGCTTTTTTACCTCTATTTGGACTTGCACTTTAAATAATATGTTTGTTTTCTTATCTTGTGTTAATTCGTTGTCTTTCCTACTTTCACAAATCGATCACAACATGTCTAGTGCATTATGAAGTCTCCTTTCTGCAGGTCTGCCATAAGTGTCTACAGAAAGAATATAGGTGCCTAAGAATAGGCTGCCATAAGTGTGTCTAAGGATGCCTCTAGTATTTTCTTCCTCCCTGTGTTTTCATGGACCCCTAGCTAACTATTGTAGAAGAGCTTCCTACTTCAGATGAACTGTATGGGCATTTCTTCTTGGTGAAAAGTGTATATTCTGGCTAGGTGGGTCATCACTTTTCTAGTGTATCACCTTTTCATTTTTAGGCTTAGGTTATATTTTCAGCATCTCTCTCTCCCTTTTCACCCCCCACTTTTTCCATTTATTTGTTATTAGTAGGAGAAACTAGGGCCTAAAAGATACATCAGAGGGAGCTAGCCCTTACCTATAGACTCTCCCCTCCAACTTCACCGGTCCCACAAGTGAGAGGGGAGTTTCCATTGTTGCATGTGGAGAGGTAGGAGCTTGGCCTCCTACCCTGGGTGTAATCCACTATGTCAACACTATCATTTTAGACAATAGTGGTAACTTCAAAATAAAGACATCAAACATCTATGTGCTAAATTTGAAATCAATCACAAATTTTCCACCCCTTACCATTTGCAATGTAATAGCCAAGCTAAGGCCACTAATAAAATTATTAATAAACTTCTTCAAAATATAATTCATAATAACTATATAAATTGGCATCTTCATCTTTATCTTGCTCTTTGGACCTATCACATTAGCCTACACACTACCACTAGGGCAACACCATTTTCTCTAGTTTGTGGTTTTTAATTAGTCCTCCCATTAAAATTTGAGATTACATATCTCTATAAATATTTTCATGGTATCATACCTGATGAAGAATTATGTGAATTTCTCCTTCACTATCTTCATCTCCTTAATGAACATTGTCTTTTTTCTTTGTAACACAATCACCAATATAAGGCCCATATTTCCAAACAACATAATAAAAGACTTAAAGTTCACACCTTTAATGTTGGTGATATTGTCCTTAAATTATAATAAACTCATGAAAAAGGAGGTAAATATACCTAAAAATGATGGGGCCTTTATTTAGTCAAAGACATCCTTGATCCAAGTAAACATCACCTTCAAACTAACGAAGGCCATATTTTCAAAGAACCCACCAATGCATAATTCTTAAAAAATTACTTTTCCTAAATATCCCATTTCTTGTCATACTTGATATATGTTATGTTTCTAAAATTTTTTTTAGGATACTTACATGGGTCTCACCCTCTACAGTGGCTATCTCTTTTCATAAACCTTCTTCCTTCTCTTTGGTCATTTGGTTTCCCCTTTATCATGAGTTGTATTGTAAAACTATGGATATAACATGATCTTCCTCATTATTTCCACTTTTTTCCTCTTTATTTCCTTCATCTATAGTACTTTTTTTCACCCCTTGGGTTTATATTTTATTAGTTGTAGTGTAAGACCATGGATATGACCTAGCCTTCCTTATAAAATCACCATCTTTCTTTTAGTATTCCTTGTCTTGAATGTGTTTTGCAATAATTACAAGTTTTTGATCCTTTTCTATCATCTTTATCTTTTGCTTATTTTATAGATAAAATTTTCACAATAAACTATGTTAGCTTGTTTTTCTACACTTTCCTCATTCTTATGATAACTAATCACACTTCAATGTCATTGTATCCCTTTCTCATACATTGTCACATTTTTTGGAAATTTGAAGTAATTTAAATTATTTCATGTTTGAGTCTTTTTAAATTCATTTATTTTCACTCCACATTGGCTAAACCAAGGTTGAAATATCACTTTTTTTACCTTCACTAATGAGACTCTTAGACTCCATGATCTCTAAGTTATCTCTCTTAGAAACTAAGTCCCAAGTATTCAAATGAAAGTCATCTTTATCACTTATGTTTGGTATTTAAAATACATATGGAGGAGTAATAGAAAATCCATCAATAAATTTAAAATCTAAATAATTTAAAATTAAAGGTAATTATACACAAAAAATCAACATACAAATTTCAAAATTCAAAGTCACACAAAAAGATGTGATTACAAGCACATATCCTATCTCCAATCGAATCACAAATTCCAAAATTGGCCTCATGATAAATCCAAGGTTAATTGGGTTGTGGTAGGTGAATAGATTAGAATAGGATAATTTAACAAACTCTATGGTGCTACCTACTTTTTGATGTAAGTACCCAATCTTCACACTAGATCGATGGATCTATAAGGGGTCCTAAGGAATGGGAAACATGTTGTGGGAATGTAGGTCCATTTTAATTTTTATGTATATAGCCTTAAAGGGTTGATATACCTACTAAATTTTTTGATCTAAGACTTGTGTGGATAAGAGAAGTTCTTTAGAGTCATTAAGGTTAAAATTCTTCTTGTTTTGACAAACCTAATTTGAGTGTCTTGACTTAGATAAAGAGTTTCTGTACCTTGGTTTCTTCTTCATTCTCTCATCCACCCATTTTATTTTTCCCCTTGACAATAAAGTGTTATTATAAATCTATTTTCCCTTCTATATTACCTTTTATTCACACCTTAAAACATGTTAGCACTACTTTGTTTTAGTTTTATTTATCCTTATAACAAAACAATATGTTTGAGTGACTATGGATTATTTTTACACCATGATTCTGGATCCCATCATCTCTTTGCTTTCTTTTACCATTTACTATTATTTTATGACCCATTTTTGTGGACACCTAAGTCTATTTATACTTTAATTTACTTTTTCCATTATTACATGAGGTTGGATTGTTACTTTTCACTCACCAATTTTGTTTTACTTTTTTATGCATCTTTTTCCATTGATGATTGAGTAAGTATTGTCACTTCTCACTCAGCAATGTTATTTTACCATTTTTTATTTCCAATATTTGTTTAAGTAATTATTTTTATTGATTTTACATTGATGTTTTATTATCATCATTTTCAACATGTATCTGTGATTTGGCTTGGTGAGTTTGCCTTTTTTACTTAATGTTGTTTTTTTGAGTTTTTCGGTCTTTAGTAGGCTTGGCTTTTCTGTTACCTGATTTACTTTTAAAATTTTCAAATTAATCATTTGGTATAACATATAACTTATCACCCTAGATTTACAAATTTACAAGTACATCACATCCACATAAAATTAGTTATCTTAGCTTTCCTACACTTTTTTGTTTTTGATATTTAGTTTCATATCCTTGGGTTTATCAAAAGAAGTTTCTACACCCTCCATGATCAAAACTAAAAACCCAATATATAATTATCCAGTGATAAAGGTAAGTCAAGGTACACATAAATTATAGTTATTTTCCTTTCAATCATTTAAATTCTAGTTATTTTCCTTTAAATACTACAACTTTTTTTAGCTTTAGTGTTATGTGTCTCTATGTTCTTTATCAAAGCACCATCCCTTATTTCACTTGAGTGACACATGATGATATTTAAGTGGGGAATATGTATACATATAATATTTTCAAGCTTTATTAATTACTGGTGTTTTTATCTTATAGGAACCTGTCGAGTCTCAATCTCTATGAGTGCATACCTTAAGGGGTGCATCAGGAAAGGGGTGGGTACACCATTGGTGCTTAATAGGAATGTTTCCCCATTAATACAACATGTTATCAATCCAAACATATATTAAAAACATTTACCTAAGCTATTATTTCTATTATGCACCCCCTCTAATCATTTTATACCTTCATTATCCCTTCCCTAGCCTAAAATCCTTTTTGGTGGATTTTTTTACACTGTCAGCCCCATCAAAATTTTAATCTAATTGAGAAAAATTATTTAGGGTGTAGGTCCAACCTTTGGTGACCTAGACCAAGAGATAATTTTTTTTTAATAATGATATGAGGTCAATTGGGTTGACCTTGTTGGCCTAAACTTTCAGAAAGGATTAGGGTTAGATTCAATTATATAAACACATCCATTTCTCCATTATTAGAGAGACAACAAGAGTTAATTATTCATTTTCACTTCATTACAATATACTATTGTACTTGAGGAGTCTTATCTTAGGGTTTATACTTGGAAAATAATCTAATCTTGTGGAAATGTCTTAAATGTTTTGGCCTTTCTTAGTGATCCTTACAAACCATGATAACCTCTTACAAAACACCTTTGGCCAAGGGAGAGATTTAGTATTAGTGGGTTTATCTTCAAGGTAAATATCTCTAACTTTTCTCCTCTCCTCAATAATAGAAGTAACATAATTAATGACTTTTGAATATATTTCTCTCTACATGCATTAGGTTTTTACCTATATATATCTTAATTAGGATTCTCTTATGCATGTTTAATTTTAATATTTATTACCCCCACTTTATGCCATAAGCTTTGGTGAGCACTAGATTAGATTTTGATTTATTTATTAATATTTTAGTGAATATGAAAACATAGGACTTAGTTAGGGTTATTGCATAGTTTTTCTTGAATAGAGGCTTTAGAACCCTCCCTAATGAAGTTATTATGATAGGAGATCCCTTGGCTAGGTCTAGAATATCCATCTTTGTCATGACCCCGAATATCTAATGTATCCACAATCAGAATTGTAAGTAGGTTTTATCTTCTTTGAGATAGGATTGATTTATAGATCTAATGAATTTCACATTGCATATAGGATCCCCCACTTGGATATGGAAAAGGCTACCCATTTGTGCCTTTAATCAATGAAATACTACTATTTTTACCTCCTTATATGAATTTACTTAATGTGTATGTATGGATATTTGATCTTGGTAAATGATTTTCTTAGCTTTCTTGTTATGTTTTACTATTATAACACCTATATGTAATTTGAAATATTCTTTTATAGGTCATGTGAAGTGTGTAAATGTAGTGCAAATGTTAAGTGAGTTTGTCTATTCATTAGTGACATCCAATACCTTTTGATAGTCCTAATAGCTTAATTATATATCACAACTTTCAAATTTAAATACTAAATTGAGAGATTCAAATTAGGATTATTGTATGTTAAGGTTAGTCTCATGGTATACATGCAACTAGTTAGTAGTGATCAACTTATTTGGTGTATCACCCCCTTAGTTTACTTTTATGTTATCCCTCTCCCTTTTATTTTCAAGTTAGTAGTGTATTGGAGCCTAATTGATATAACAAGGTGAGATAACCCTATAGTCTTGAGTTTTGGTCCACCTAAAGGTCACCCAAAACCTAGGACCAATCCCATTGCATAGTTCAAGTTAAGAGGGATTTAAAAACCATCTAAAGGGTGCAAATTTGAGCTATAAAAATGACTACATGGATGATCTATAAATATAAATAGGTTGATCTAGTGACATGGAAATTCATGATGTGGTTAGACCTGATGAATTAGTAATACTCATTATAATAGAATCACACCAATAGAAATGGCAAAAGTCACAAAAGTTGATGGAACTATTATGGTTGTTTAAGTTTTACTGTGTGAACTAGATGATGTCATGGTATTTATAGTAGATGATAATAATTTTGATAGCATGAATATAATTTTTATTAAGTCTGTTATTGCTATTAAAGAAGAGGGTGTATAGGTAAACAAAAGAGTTATGGATGGATGAGATGTTTTTTGATTTAGAATTTTTTTTGCTTATCTCCATCATCTCACTCTCTCTTTATTTTTGAAATCTAATGTACATGATAAGTGGTATGATTCAATAAAATCCATATTTAAAATTAAAAATCTATAAAATGATCTCATTTTACCCATAATCCATATATGTATTTCTAAAGAGAGTTGGAACAATTATCTAGTTACCTAGGCCTTTTCAATTTTCTCTACAAAGGTGATCAAGTCAATAAGCTTCTAATTACCTTTATTGATAGCATTATTAATCATCATTATAAACTTTATCATTAAATAATACATTTGGTTTTCAAACATGATCTAATATATGACTTGATCATAAGGCCTATAGACATTAGAAATGCATATTTCTCTGAATAATTCAACTATCTTGTTTTCTTGGGTAGTTAATTGAGTTACTATTGTCTTCATTTGATTATGCCAATATATTAGGTCATTCCTTTTGCTATTTGAATAATTCTAAGATAGACCTATATTTTGAGTGATAAATAATTAAAGTCATGGAGTGTATTCTATCTAACCACTTTGGCAATGTTGTTCAATTTGGAATCAATAGGCCCCAAATTTTAGTTGAAATTGATAACTATCTATCACTTTGGATTCCCTTTATCTTTATTTCTATGGATATTAGATAAAATATTTTAAATGAACTACAATTTATCATGAAACTTATCAAAAATGTCTATATGTGCCATGTTTTTAGATTGTGATTCCAATATTTTTTTTAATAGTCAAAAGACTAATTTAATAATCACACTCCCTATGATTTGTACAATTGATATTGAATCATCTTTGATCTCTTCATGTTCCCCATGTTTTGTCTTTATCTTATTGGTAAGCCCAAATATTTATTATTCTTCTCAAACTCTATGACCTTATAACCTCTTGACATTTTTCTTATAGTTATCCTCTTCATCATATTAATAGTTTCTTTAAATTACAAATTACCTTTATGTTATTCAATTAATACCAAATTCTACCTTTGTAACTTTTCAATATTGATCTACTACATCTATGGTTATGTAAAAATTGGTTTAATGGAAGAAGAAGAAGAATTAGGGATGAAGGATAAGGGGAAGATATGGTGGATTGTGGTGGATGCATGATGATTGGTGGGTCTAATGAAAGTGGGGATGGAAAGTGTGGAGAGTCGAGAAGTGGGAAATGGGGGTTGACCCTAATATCCATTGATGAGTTAATTATTATTGATCTAGGTTACACCCTTATTGAGGAGAAGATTGTTCATGTCTAAACCTCAAACCTAGGCTAACATTGGAATGACCTATAAGCCATGGGTTACGTATTGTCTAGGTCAAACCTTTATATTTTATGGGGATAAATTCCAAACTTTTTTTGTTTGATGTTATATATAAGTCTTAACTCTATTGGGATGAAAAGGGGAAGAAGATTACATAATTAAACCTTTATATAAAGTGGTGATGCACCAATATACTCATTTATCCACTTAGATTATACTCTTAATCACACTAATGGATAATGGATAGAACTAACATACTACCTTCAATGGCTTCTGAGCAATAATTTTTCATCTAAATGTCAGCTTGAGTGATTGAAGAAAGAGGGTAATGAGAATAAGGCCTAATTCAAGACACTTACAATTAGACATCCACTTCAAGATTAATCCATCAACCTCATGACACACTAAATAACTTACAAAGAAATCTTATTAGTATTTAGGTGAATCTTGTACTTACAAAGGGAAGATCATACCACTATTCCATATCAAACAAGCATGAATACACTAAGAACTGGTCAATGAGTTTTAGTTCTATTAATCAATCTAAATAGGTGTATAAGTATAAACACTGGTAGATTTTCATCATAACAGCCTGAGGGATGATCAAATTATCTTCAATGCATCATAGATAGCTTTTTCACCTTAAACCCAACCTTGTAAAGTATTACAATTTCCAAGCATGATGCCATTCATCTCACTGTATCATGGCTTCTTCATTACATAAGCTAGTAACCAAGACTTCTCAAGTGTACAGATTGAAACCTCTAAGTTAGACTCAAATAAAGAGATTGACCTATCATTCTTGGCACCTTAAAGTGCATGAGACCTTTCTTTGAATCCTTTTAGGTTTTCCAATTTAACCTAGTTAGATCACTTGCTTATGTTGAGGTATCTCAGACCAAAAACTCTATTTAGAGCACAAAACACTAATTTTTTTACTTTAAGAAGATTTCCTCTTTCCACCATTGGATTATCCAATACACTAGGACTACTTCTTCTTTGGAGCTTCAATAGAATATCTTTAGATCAAATTGTAACATCTTTGGATCTTCTTGGATATTATTTAGAGTTTATTGGATCATTTTTGAAGCATCTTTGGAGCTTATTATAGCATATATAGGGCATATTCAAAGCTCACTAGAGCATATTTAGAGATCACTAGATCATCTTCAAAGATCATTGTGTTCTTCATGGATCATTATAGCATCTTTAGAGCATATTTGGATCGCACTATAACATATTTAAAGATGTTTCCAAAAACATTGATGAATTCTAAAGAATTTAGATTCTCTCTTAGTAGATAGACATTAGGTTACCTATCAATATCTCCTAAAATCACACCAGGACCTTCCAAGATACTCATCTTGTTAGACATATCATGGGTGATCATGAGTTGTCACTAGACTACCTTTTCCATTTACCTTATCCATGACATATTTTAAATATTAAGACTTCATCAAAGTGATAAAGTACCATACAAACATGTTTTATCATCATGAAAACACTTAAATCAAGATGGAATGGAGGTATAATATTTCCAAGGCAAAGTTGTAGCATGACAAGACCATGGACTATTTGAACAACCCTCACAACTCACAAGGACAAGATACAATCATGAGACTAATTATGGAATAGAAATCAAGGCATTAGGTTCACTCCTTTATAGGTTTGGGACTAGAAAGTGGTAATTTATTGTAACTCAATTAGATTTACTAGCTTTCTAGTCAAGGAACTCAAAACATGCCTTGAAAATCCTTAGTTGAGATCTAAAGGCCTGTGTAAGTAGCTTTGAAGAAACTCATGATTTATTTAACAAATGGAACATGACTGTAGATGGACTATGCCTTATATATTTCATAATTTTGAAAAAAATTAACCTCTATGACACTTCAAGAACTATCCAATTGATTTGCATTTTATGACACCTCAAAAACTTGTATCAATAATAAGACACACAAAGACAAGCAAAGAAATAATACCTAGTTCTAAGAAACATAACTAACACCTAGGAATAAACAAGGAAATGACCTAAAGAAAAAAACAACTACATAAAAACTTGTGTGACACACTTATTGGAAGCAAGATAAATAACCCAAATAATTAGTATATATAACTAACCTCATGTTGGTTATCTCCTAGCTCCATAAGATCAAATACCATTATACTTTCATCGTGAATCATATAGTCAAGATCATATTTAAGGACCTTATACACTACTATAATTTCATCTTAAATATCCCTTTTTGGATCAAATAACCTTTCTTGTAGCTATAGACTCATCATCTTAACATATTGAATACCTTCAAAAGGTTGACTATCTATTGTACACAGACCAAGTCCCTCTTCCTCATGTTTTTTGAGATTCACATATTTATAAATAGGGAAAGGTAAAATTATGATTGGAATAAGAGGTTGGTAACCCTATTAAAGGACTTCAAACAAATTTTCCTCTAATGGAGAAATCTCTTGAGATGGCATGGTTATGGAGTTGCCTTCCCCATGCTTGGTGAACTCATCATCTTAAATATAAAATAAGTCATGGTAGGAATTTATAAGAAAGTAACTTGAGCCCATGATCTCAAACAAGTCTTGAAATTTATCTCCTTCTTCTTGATCAACTAGTTTGCCTTCTTCTTGAACCATATCTTACTCTATGATTTGCCTAGTCCTTGCAGTCCATCTTCTTCTGCATCCTTGAAAACTAAATGGTGTTCTTCCTTAACAAGGTTAATTTTAAGGATAATTAATATCTTCAACCTATGATAAATCCTCATCATAAGCTATGGATTCAACCTGATATTTATTTCCTACCTCTTCAAGGAGTGGTTTTCTCTTAATGAGTGGCATAAGAGATTCTTGGAGTGACTTCAATATAGATGAGATGTATGTTACATTTCCTTCACTCAACTATTTTTTCTCAATAATTATCATCTCTTCCTTATTATTCACATTATTTTAGATGGATTTCCATGAATTAAATGAGTAAGACTCATGAGAAGAGGGGGTGGGGATTGAATGACCTCAAACTTGTTTGACTACTCTCCACTCTCCCTTGATTGCAACACTTAATTCCAAGATGGAAACTTAGGCTTAGGAGTTTCTTGTGTTGAGTTTACTATTGTTTAGGGCATGAATGGGGGTATGTGTGATTGATATAGAATTTTTCATATAGCTTATATGGATTGATGTAGATGTTTGCCTATAACCTTAATTTGTTTGGCAAGGAATACTTCAAAATAAAGCTTTGACCAATCATGATGACTAGTTCCTTTAATGCATACTCTTCCTTCCTCTTTCATTCTCTTTTGAATAGAATTATATGATGGAAGATTTTTTAGGGTTTGTGAAGGATTTTAAGGTATTAGACATATAATTATTGGGATATTTTTAGGGGTGATGTGAATCTCAACATGAGATTGACATGAAATGAAGGAAGGGATAGAAAGTTGGTATTGGTGAGTTTTTTATCCTTCATGTACTATCAATCTATCCTCAATCTTATGAATTATACCCTCTATATTCAATATATAATTATTTCCCCTTGAATGAATCTCTCTCTCTCTCATGAGGAATGACCAGTCCCTTTTGGCCTACTATAATGAAACTCTAACACCCTCAATGACATGCTTGGAAATTTCTTGTCCATATCCTTTCAATGTGTCAATGCTTATCATATGCTTCTCATGAGCTAATAGGGTTTTTTTAAGGATAGATATGGAATGGATTGGGGTATGAGTGGGTTGGTCAAGAAGTCATGTTATTTCCATGACTGATTAGATGGGTAATTAGACTAGAAATTGGGTAGATGAGAATCATAGTAGGGTTGGTAGTTTTGGTAATAAGGAGACTCATCATAGGACTAGTAATAGTGAATATAGGGATGATAAGGGTTAGTATAGGGTTGTAAAAGATCATGATGGAGCTAAAAAAGGTCATAGGCCTACTCATAAGAGAGTGAAAAACATGATTATTCCTCATATTCCTTCATTCTTCACCATTAAACATATGATAATGAATGAAACCATGAATGATAACCTTTCTTACCCTTGAAGTGAAGACTTGACATGAACCTTGATATGACTCGTAACTACAAATGTTGCCAATGTGATGCTTGAAACTATTTGAAATATTGTTACCAAGTACCTTTAGCTTTGATATGTCCTCTAAGGCTTCTAAAACATGCTTCAAGTCACTTAAAACTCATCCCACTAGGAGTGCCAAAAGTATTGGTGATCTAGGTTTCACCCTTACTAAAGAGAAGATTATTCATGTCTAAAACTCAAATATAGGCCAAAATTGGATTGAATTATAGTCTATGGGTTACCTACTATTTAGGTCAATACTATAGATTCTATGGGGCTAGTTCCCTAGATTTATTTGCTTGATTTTATCTCTAAGTCCTAAATCTATTGGGATGAAAAGGGGAAGAATATTTCATAAGTGAACCCTACTCTAAAGTGGTGATGAACTAATATACTCACTTATCCACTCAAATTATACTCTTAATCATAGTAATATATAATGGAAAAAACTAACATACTACCTTCAATGGCTTCCAAGTAATAGTGTTTCATCTAGAGGTCAATTTGAGTGGCTAGAGCAAGAGGGTAATGAGAATAAATCTTGATTCAAGGTACTTACAATCAAAAATCCACTTCAAGATTAATCCATCAACCTCATGAAACACTATATAACCTATAAGGAAAGATTTTTAGTACTTAGGTGAATCTTATACTTGAAAAGGGAAGGTCATACCACTGTTGCATATCAAACGAGCATGAATATAATAAGTACTAGTCAAAAAGGAGTTACAATTCTATTCATTAATCCATATAGGTGTAAAATTATAAACACTTGCAAAGTTTACTCATACCATCCTAAGGGATGATCATAGTGTCTTTAATGTATCATAGACACCTTTATCACCTTGAACTCAACCTTACAAAGTAAAACAATTTCTAAGAACTATGTCATTCATCTCAATGTATGATTGTTTTTGTTGGCCATTTTGGCCCACATACTAGGCTTATACCTAGATAGAGGAGATGAGAAAAGTTCCAAATGAAGTATTAAATCAAAGGGCTTAGAAAAGGGGCTAAGATTTCAAGGTGAAGGTTTTGAACATGTTTTCATGGTGTTTGATCAGTTTCAAGAACAAGTATAGAAGAGCCCACTGGCTTAAAATCCTATTTTACACTTGGGAAATATATCAAAGTTTATTCAACTAAGTGTTGGAATTATTTTAGGAAAATTTTACCAAAGGCAAAATACTAAATACATATTTATTTAAATAAAATTGGCTAAGAAAAAAACCTAAAGACCCAAATATTTTGGGAAAATTATCTGAGATAATTTCCCTAAGGACAATTTTCTTTCAAATAAAATATCTGAGACAATTTTTTTAAAGACACATTTTAGTCAAACAAAATGTCTAAAACAAAAGGTTCTAAGCAAAAGGCTGAAACACAAAGTATGAAAGAATTGTTTGTTGTAGGGAAAATGCATGGGAAGTAGGTGAGATGCTTGTCCAAGTGTCAAATTCAAGCCATGACAAAAAAGTATTTAAGTCTAAAAAGTGATGATCACACCAATGTCATTGATAGTCATGTGGACATATTTGACATTCATGTGAATGTCAAAATAGACCTTATCAACTAACTCTATGGTGTTTAAATTGTGATGAAAACATGAATGTCAATGATGGTATCACAAATTTATTTGTAGATGTCAAACTAAAGACATAGTAAAAATCTTGTGGAGTCTAAATTTGATAGTCATGTGAATGTCAAATATGGTCACATGGATGTTAAACGATAAGAGCACAGTCATCAAAAATTATCCCTCATGAAATAGATATTTAGTTTCAAATAGTGGGTCCTACTAAATCTTATGATTATCATTTGATTATGTAATCAAGACTAATGGCACATGAGCAAGTCAATGGATCTTTAGTATAAACATGACACTACCAAGTGGTACCAATTTGGTTAGAGTTGACAAGTCAAGGGTAGGATTGATGGCTCTCACTAGATCATAACAATCAAGATAAATGATGCATGGATGGGTCAAAATGTTAATAGGGTGAATCATATATTGATAACCAATAATTAAAGGTTTGAACTAGGATTTTCAAATGAAGGTTGATGAATCAAAACTCAACCTAGGCAAGAAAATAGACAAGGATAGAGATCAAACATAGACCTAAATTGAAATAGAATAGGACCAAAAATTGATAGAAAATATCCATAGGGGAAAAATAGGACATTTTAAACTTTGATACTAATGGAGATCAAGGGTTGATATCTTGCCATTAACATAAAAACTAGACATCAAGCAGAGTGTCATTAATATATGACTATAAGAAAACCAATAATATTAGATTGGTTTTCTATCTATAGAATGGACATATGATCCAGATATAGACATAGATTAAATATGTGAATAATGTAAAGGGTCTCATCTGTCAATGTGGATCCATCCTTAACAAAACAAGTACTTACTATCATTCATGGCATGGCACTATTAGTGTTAATATTCAAGGATTTGATCCTGATGAGCAATTCAAGTAGGCTTAGGGTCCCAAGGTGGTGAACTAATGATTGGGAAAGAAGTTGGGGAATTGATTCTATTCAAATATATTTGTCACCATGCATAATAAACCCTTGTCTTCCAGTGGTATCTCTTAACCAAAGAAAGGATTTTGAGGATCATTGGAACAAAAGGAGGTTAGCTTATTGATAAGGATTAATCCTAATTGGAGAAATAAATGCGCAAAAGAACATAATCAATGAACTACCACCTAAATTATTAATGATTATGACTCTCTCTGCACTCTCCAACAAAGGTTCTCATCTCTCTCTTTCTCTTTTTTATACTATATATAGAGGCTTTGGATCCTAAAAAATGACTACTCTATTCCCTTTATTGGGCATGACTAAACTCTACCAATATTGAGCTTATAACCTCTTAAAATGAATAGAAGACTATGTTTCAAATTTCATTATGCTAGTATAGTGTGCTTATATTAGATGATTTTCATGTGTGGTAGAGCTTTCTCCCTTATCAAGTCTTGATCTCACCTAGTTAGTATCTATCTTGTTATGCAGGTCATGTTCAGTGTTCAAATGCCATTTTATTGAAACTTATTTGTGGATACATGAGCTATTTAGTGTCTTGAATTAGACCTCTTCATCACTTCCCTCAAATTTTAATTATTTTGTGAACCTTTGTATGAAATACTGATGCATGATAAATAATTGAAGTCCTAGATCTAATCTTTTGATGGTCTCATTAGTTTTTATTAGAAGCCAAAATGAAGTGTATTAACCATCATTTTGGTGCATCACCATTTTTATCTTAGGTTTACCTTTCAATTTGTCTCTCTCTCCCTTTTCCCTAGTAATTGGTAGGTTTTAGTGGAAAATGAGCTAAATAATACATTTGAGGAGCTAGCCTCATTAAAAATCTTAGAGGTCTAACACCATTATAAGATACCCATAGCTTGGGGTCAATCCCATGTTGATCTAGATTTGGAATTAGGACCTAAACACTTATACTTCTATCTAGGGTGCAATTTAGATCTCTAATAGTTCTAGCACACCTAGAGGGACAAAGTTCCAAAAGAGTGGGAAGATCTTGGTGTGTATTTCCTCTAATCATCTTTGGAATCAAGTATTTAGCACCAATGGTGACTCCAAATCAGTCTTATAGTTATGAGTAGGCCAAGTATGTCTTAATGAAGTTTCTAATTATTTCTTGCATCTCATTCGACATATGAATTTGCTATGGAAAATTATGATGAATAACCATATCATTTGTATCCCTATCAACACTCCCAATATGGTCTTCATGATCTATATGAGTCTACCCAAACTTACCAATATACCTATCAAAGATATGATGAGTTTTTTCAAGTTTTTCATGATCCTTATTATCAAGGGTATGGATCTTATCTTCCTCATGATTCCTATCATCCCTACTAGGATCTGTACCAACCTTATGATGAGCATGATCAACCACACTATGATCCTCACCAGTAGTATGAGGCCCTATATCAATAATCCCAACCCATCATAACACTACCCCTTACTAGCCCTATCATGGGCCATCCATACTAGTACTTAAGTATATTTTAGTGAGCATTGAAAGCATGCACTAGGATTATTCTCACAAAAGTATTATGGTCAAGATGACCCTACTCACCTGATTCATCATATGAGGGAGTCATTTAAGTAAGTGAAATAATAATGGGAACATTTTGAGAGAGTGAATTGGAAGAATTTCATAGGTGAGATGATGAATGTGAGTGGTTAAATTCAAAACATTTAGGATAATATAAAAGGACTTGAAGAATAGTAGGTCCAAATCTAAACTTAAAAATATTCATATACACGACCTCAACATTCATGTGTGCCACCTATTATTCCCTAAGAGACCATTATAAGTGACCCTTTGTGTGTTATAAGTTCTTCATAATTTCTTCATACTTTTTATTCTTGGAATTCAATCTAAGAGAGCTATCAAATAAAGGAGGGGACTATTTTTGAAAAACATACTGTTGAGATCTAAGGTCCCATTTATCTCCCTCAAGAACCCCTTGGGAAGTCTTTCAAGGTTTCAAGATGGAATCAAGTGGTTACTTCATGGAGTGGGTAAGGTAAGAAAAACCTAGATTAGGAAGCTTAGGTTAAAGGAGAAGCTAAACTTATGCAGGTATTTTTCATCCTTCCTTAAGAATCCTCTTGTGTTCCCTATCTTCATGGAGCCACTAAAATTCTTAAAGAGGATTTATTCTAAGATAATATAGTTAGGCGAATCAAATAATTGGAGATGAGGATAAATAAAGAGGGGGACCAAAATTAGAAGGTTTATGAGGAACCTCTAGAATTTTCATATAGGAAATCCATCCAAAGATGTTCTTAAATAAGAAGGAAACTTCAATTATGAATGCTAAAGAGTAGTCTATTATTGTCAAATAATCTCAAGGAGTCTATCACAAAAATTAAGATCTAGTAAAATAATATACTCTTTCCATTACACAACTCAACTTGCTTTCCCTACAAAAGTTTCTTCAAGAGTCAACCATTTCCAAGGTTCCAAGTTGTAAGAAGGATCCCTCAATTCCTAGATCCATTTATAAACCATCCATCACACTTCATTCTCTATCTCCAACTTATCATCCCTAAATCATATCTTACCCTTCACCTAAACCCCATAAACCTATCCATGAACTTCCCACCCCATCCTTTCTTGATAAGGAGCCTATCTTGATGGAATCAAGTAAGGAAGAAATAGCTTAAGCTATAATTGATCAAGAGGATGTCATGAGTGACTATAAATAATAAATTAGTATAGGATCTCCCCTTGGTGAGCACAAGTACAAATCTACCTTCTTGGATGAATAAAAGTAAATTAATGATCTCACCATAGCTACTAGTGAAGAGTTTGATATGGAAGAGGAAATGCTTGATGAAGAACTCTTACATGCTATCCATGAATATATAGATCTTAAAGGAAACATTCATGAGGAATATGGTTTATGGCAAAGATCTGATTCCATATACAAGGAATTTGACAAATTAGAACATGAAGGTGAATATATTTATACTGGTCATGAGCCTATAGTCATGAAGGATCTTGATTTAATTTTTGCCCAAGAAGTTGTGAATATGGAGGATGAGGCTAAGGTAGAGGTTAAAGTTCCTCAAGGATAGTCAAGATCTCTATCCAAGGCTGAAAAGGATACCATATATTCAATTTTATAGATCAAGGATCAAGTACCTAAGAAGGTAGAGGAGATGTTTCTCATGGAAAGCAATGACCAAAATTGGGTAGAATATATAGAACTAATGAATGAGTTCAAAAAGCTTACAGCCAAAAATAAGTCCAATATTTTTGAAGAAATTATGGAAATAAATAAGGTATGTCTTGATAAGACACCAATGAAGGTTGTATTTGAGGAGCCATATGAGAAATTTGAGGTTGTTTGGAGGTAAGAAAAGTTCATTTCCATAGCTGACCTAATTAGAGCTGCCCAGTTTTCATCGAATATCATGTGAGTAAAGTTGGAAAATATAATAGAGAAGAAGGAGGTATCAAGGCCAAGGGTCAAAAATTTTCATGCCTCATTAAATTCCCCATCCCATTCTATAGGATAATTCTCAAACTTTCCTTTTGATATAGGAGGAAAGGTACATATGGTTTTAAGCTATACATATTAGGATAGTTTTATTAAAATTCCTCTAAGTGTTGTGTTAGCACATTTATTTATTTATTTATTTCCCCAAGTGTGTGCTTTGTTTGCACAACATGAAATTTTTAGGATAGGTTCCCATTATATTCTATGTTTTCTTTTAATAAGTTCCTTGTGTATTCTATTTTGTCTCACACTTTCTTTCAGTTCTCATTTGTTTCAAGAAAGGTTAGAGCAAGATTTATAGCCAGTTCTAGATCTAGGTCAATATATTAGACCCAAGTAAAGAACCCATGCCCAATATAATATATAAGGTAGATTCTATGGGTTATCCAAGCATAGTAGTCATGCTTCCCTATGAGTCACCAGAAATGTTGGCCATTTTGGCCCACATACTAGGCTTTTGCCTAGACAGAGAGGATGAGAAAAGTTCCAAATGAAGTAGTAGATCAAAGGGCTTATAAAATGGGTTAAGATTAAAAGGTGAAAGGTTTGAACATATTTTCATGGTGTCTGATTAGTTTAAATAATAAGTCTACAAGAGCCTGTAGGCTTAAAATCCTAGTTTACACTTGGGAAATATTTCAAAGTTCAGCTATGTTGGAATTCTTTCAGCAAAATTATCCTAAAGGCAAAAGACTAAGTACATATTTGTTTCAATAAAATTTTCCAACAAAAAATCCCAAAGACACAAATATTTTAGGAAAATTCCTCAAATACCCAAGCACATTTTTCTTTTAGACAAAATATCTAAGACAATCTTTCTTAAGACACATGTCAGTCGAACAAAGTGTCTGAAAGAAAAGGTCTAAAGCAAAAGGCTAAAACACAAAGTTTGAAAAAAATATTTTTTACAAGTAAAATTCATGGGAAGTAGGTTATATGTTCATGTGAGTGTCAAATTTAGGCCATGATAAAGAACCATTTGAGTCTAAAAAGTTACAATTGTGAAAATGTTATTGACAGTCACATGGACATATTTGACATTCACACAAACATCAAAATAAAACTTATCAACTAACTCTATGGTGTTAAAATTATGATGGGCACATGAACATCAATGATGGTCTTATATATGTATTTGACGGTCATGCAGACATCAAACTTAAGGTATAGAAAAAATCCATTGGATTATAAATTTGATGGTCATGTGGACATCAAATATGGTCATGTGGATGTCAAATGATGGGAGTGTGGATGTCAAATGATGGGAGTGTGGATGTCAAAATTAACCCTCATGAAATATCCATTTGGTTTCAAACAATGGGTCTTAGTAGATCTGGTGGTTGGGATTTGATCATGTAATCATGATTAATGAAATGTAAGTAAGTCAAAGAGTTAGTATATCTTGAGTGCAAATGCAAGATTGTCAAATGGCACTAGATTAGATAGAATTGACAAGTCAAGGGTAGCATTAATGGACTCAATTATAATAATAAATATTAATGGTGTATGGATGGGTTAAAATGTTAATAAGATAATATAGATATTGATAACCAATAAACAAAGGTTCAAATGCAGAATTTTTGAATGAAGGTCGATAAATCAAAATTTGACCTAGGCAATAAAATATACAAGGACAAAGCTTGAGCATGAACCCATATTAAACTAGAATGGGACCAAGCATTGATATCAAAGATATATATAGGAAAAATAGGACTTTAAAACCTAAGGGAGATCGAATTTTGATATCTTGTCATCAACATAGGAACCAAGCATTGAGCAGTGTGTCATTAATATATGAATATAAGAAAACCAATAATATTAAATTGGTTTTTCATCTATATAATGGAATTATGAGCCAAATATGGAGATAAAGTAGATGTGTGATTAATGAAAAGGGTCTCATTTACTGATGTGGTTCCATCCTTGACAAAATAGGTAGTCACTACTATTCATAGCATGGCATTGTCAATTTAAATATTTGAGGATTTGATCTTCATTAGCAAGTAAAGTGGGACTAGGGTCCCAAGGTGGTGAATTGATGGTTGGTAAATTAGTTAGGGCATTGATTTTACTCAAATATATTTGTTTCCATGCATAACAGACCCTTATCTTCTAATGGGATCTCTTAGCCAAGGAAAGGAGATCAAGGACTATTGGAACAAAAGGAGGTTAGCTTGTTGATAAGGATCAATCCTAATTAAATATAGGCATGTGTAAAGGAAAAGAATCGATGAACTACCACTTCACTTATTGATGATGATGACTCTCTCTCCACTCTCTAATGGAGGTTCCCATCTCTCTCTTTCTCTTTTTTTGATATATATACAAGCTTTGGATCCTAAAAAATTATTCCTCTATTCCCTCTCTTGGGCATGACTAGACTTTGCCAAGATTGAGCTTGTAACCTCTTGGAATGAATATAAGAATGTGTTTCAAATTTAATTATGCTAGTCTAGTGTGTTTATATCAGATGATTTTCATATGTGGTAGAGATTTTTCCCTTATTAAGTATTGATCTCACCTAGTTAGTAACTATCTTGTTATGCAGGTCATGTTCAGTGTTCAAATGTCATTTAATCAAATCTTGTATGTGGATACATTGGCTAGTTAGTGTCTTTCATTAGACCTCTCCTTCACTTCCCTTAGCTTTTGATTATTTGGTGAACCTTTGCATGAGATATTGATGCATGATAGATACTTAGAGTCCTAGATCTAGTCGTTTACTTGTCTCATTAGTGTTTATTAAGATCCCAAATGGAGTGTATCAACCATCATTTCAATGCATCACCATTTTTATCTTAGGTTTCCCTTTCAAGTTATATCTCTCTCCATTTTCCATATTCATTGGTAGGTTTTAGTTTAAAATGATCTAAATGATGCATCTAAAGATCTAGCCTTGTTAAAAATCTTAGAGGTCTAACCCCATTATAGATACCCATACCTTGGGGTTAATCCCACCTTGAGCTAGATTTGGAAGTAGGACCTAAAAAATTCTTCTTCCAACTAGGGTATAATCTAGATCTCTAATAGTTTATTCATTGCATAAGCTAGTAACCAAGACTTCTTAAGTGTATAGACTACAAGCTTTAGGTTGGACTCAAATAAAAGGAGTGACCTATCATTCTTGGCACCTTAAAGTGCATGAGAAATGTATTTTAATCCTTTTAGGTTTTCCAATTTAACTTATATATATATATATATATATCACTTATGCTAAGGTATATCACACCAAAAAATTTATTTAGAGCATAAAACACTTATTTTTTACTTGAAGAGGATCTTGTGTTTCCACCATTGGATCATCCACTACACTAGGACTGCTTCTTCAGAGATTCAATATCTTTGGATCTACCTAGATATTCTTTAGAATTTATTAGAGCATCTTCAGAGTATCTTTAGAGCATCCTCAGATCATCTTTAGAGAATATTTAGAGTTACCTATAACATCTTTAGGGAATCTTAGGAGCTCACCAAGGCATCTTTATATCTCACTAGAGCATCTTCATATCTCACTGTGTTCTTTAAAGATCACTAAAACATCTTTGGAGCATCTTTGGATCTCACTCTAGCATCTTCGAAGCAATTTCCAAAAAGGTGTTGCCAAAACCATTGATTACTTATCATGCCTTAAAATTATCTTTTAGTATAGATACATTAGGTTACCTCTCAATAGCTCTCAAAACCACATGAATACCTTTTAAGATACTCATCTTGTTAGATAAATCAAGGATTCTCATTAATTATCCCTAGATTGAATTTTCAATTTGCTTTCACCATGGTATCTTTTGACTATTGAGTCTCCATCAAAGTGCTCAAATACCATTCAATCATGTTTTATCATCATGACAACACTTGACTCAAGTTTTAAGGGAGTTATAAGACTGACAAGGTAAAGTTATAGCATGACAATACCATAGACTATTTTAATAACCCTCATAACTCACAAATACAAGATACAATCATGAGACTAATGATGGACTAGGAGTCAAGGCATTATGTTGACCCCTTTATAGGTTTGGGACTATAAAGTGGTCAATATTAATATGAGAAGGAATATTTGATACATAAATACATACATACATACATACATACATACATACATACATGCATACATATATATATATATATATATATATATATATATATATATATATATATATATATATATATATATATATATATATATATATATATAGTCACATCAAGTGTGTCCTTTTTAATTATCACAATTGTGGATGTGACCCAAATGTATATAGGCATGCATATAGTTAATTACATGGGTACATGATTTTATAATGTTGAATTGGTAAAAATTATTTGGGAGACCAAATCCTCAAATCTTTTAGTTTTGACAATATAAGTAAAAACATTTGAAATATCTACAAATATAAAGGAAAGATGTGAGGAAATAAAGGGATGTGTAATGGAGACCTTTATTAGTGTAATAGGAGTTTGTCTAATGAAAGTGTAGACAATGGTTTCACCATGATAAATAAGGGAAAATGAGATAACCATAAGGACAATATAAAAAATGGGCATGCCTATTATGTTTTTTGAAATAGTATAAGTAAAAATTATGTTTAAAGTACTAGCTAGTCCACTAGGAGCAATTGAAATAGAAACATTACTAGGACAAGGTACCTTAGGGCCTATAGATGAAGAAGCCTTTCATGGACATTGGGAATCATATCTTATGATGAACTCTTTGTCTAAGTCCTCCCCTAAAGATATGTTTTATGTGATAAGAAAATAAAGAAAATTTATTCATCCTTGATATTCTATGGTGGGATATTGACTATCCTTTAATGGAAGTGATGAGCCTAATGAGGTAAGAAAAGAAAGATGTGTAATCCAAGGAACTAGTACAAACCCAAGTTCACTCTATGTGACTATATTATAGGAAAGTTGAGTTTAATATTTGGCCGGGGGGGGGGGGGGGGGGGGGGGGGGGGACATAAGTCCTCATAATATCCTTCTCTTGAATTTTTCACTAGTTTCTTCTATGAATTTTTCCTTGTCAAAATTTTATACCATATTTTAAAGAATTGGTTCTTATTGGAATCTTTTGAGAAAATTCTATACACATTTTAGTATCCTTAATTATCTTATAAAATTTTATATCATCCTATACATTGAGGAAGATTATATAATGGTCATATATGTTATGAGAGTAAGTGGCTCTAATCCTACCATAAAGATCATTTAGATGACTGGCAACCCTTCCCCTAGGGTCCCAACATATAAATTATATAATTTTTAGGATGAAATATGATCTATGTGATATAGACCTGTATAATTGGTGACATTAATAGAATTAGGTTTTTCATATTCTAAGTGTCATCTTGTGGAAAAGAGAAAAATTGAAATGTCACCATCTATATTGTAGGCCAATTGAAAAATAATTACTTTCTCACCCAATTTGTTAAGGACATGCCTTGATAGGAAGAAATGAACCACATGGGTTATTTATACTCTTATGATTATATGGTCTAGGTATAGCCAATAGTGACTAATAACCCTTAGATAACTCTTAATTTAATTAGATAACCTAGACATTGGTTTCACATTTATAACTTGGTATATAATGGGATATAATTAATTAGCTATATTTTGTATGAAATGCCTAAATTTATGGATATGTAACATATCAATATCATCACATGTCTAATTTTCACCCTTAGGTTGATATGAATTTTCTCATGGAGGCTCATAGTAGCACATAAAACATCCAAAACGTAGAATAACATATAAAAGATTCTATTATACTTGACCTAATTATATTAATGGATTAGGTTGAAATTGATTATTTCTCCCAAGGCATGAATATTATTATATTATATAATCATTGATATAAGGCACTCAAACTTTATTCACATTGAAAATGGATTTAGCTCCATACATTGTATTTATCAAGGCCATCATAAATTATATCCTAGTCTATATTGGGAAATGGGAAAGGATGACACATTCCATTTCTTGACAAAGTTTATAGGGTTATCTAACCAACTCTATAATATATCCCTAACATCATGGGCCTTGAACCATCTTGTGGTGACTTCCTAATTATAAACATTATTTGGTTGGGAAAAATTATAGTACTTCTCAAATTCAACACTAGCTATAGATAAAACTCTAATTTAACTTTTTAGTGCATGTAATGTGACTTTTGTGTGATACCTATATTGAAAATATTAAAGAAAACATAAAATGAGGTAATACCTCTAGTTTAACCACTACCTTATGAAATCCTACTACTTTGGTAGCCAATGGGTTGCCTATATATTCTCTCTTCTCAAGGGGAAAGTCATCCTCATTGCTATATTATTTTACTTATTTAACCTCTTCATAGATTATAGAATAATGGGGAAATTACCCATAAAGATCCCTCAAGTCAAATTTTGTGTCTCTATATTATTGGGTCATTCAATATCAAAAAAAATATAGATCTTGAGCTTGGTCTGAAGCTAAAATTATAATCTATATTTTAATCTTGGATAATTCAAATTTTTAAATAATATGAAGGGGTTCAAGATATCTAAGTCTTCAATGCTACAAGTGTTTATATCACTGGTGTAGTTAGGATTGATTTAAGACTATGTGAGTTGCATAAGTTGATGCTGAGCTAAGGCTATCATGGCTAATACATGAGAGTTGATTATTCCTCAATGATTTATGATGATTTTATTTCTATTTGGATTTTATTTTATGGCCTCTACTTTCATGAGAGCTTTCCTTGATAAGGATTGATATATCACTACCTTTTAGAATTTGAGTCATCCTTTTTGATTTATTACATTAATTATCAACTCATAAATTAACTTTTGTAGAATGAAATGTTCCATATTAAGAGGACACATGTCATTTTAGCCATTTTTTATGTATTATATCAAACTAAATAATTTTGAGTGTACAAAGGTGTGAGATTGAGACACAAGACATCATCATTCATAGTCACATTGTCACAAACTTTTATAGTTGGTAGTCTTGAACCAAAAAATGTAAGGTTATAAGGTGATGACACATGAAATCTTTTTACAATATCACATTTTTATAAAATTTTGTAACCGAGTATTTTTAATTAGGAATTTTAAGGGTGTGAGGAATAGACACATAAACTAAAAAAGAGTGAAAATTGGAAGCCTTTAAACACATCACAAACTTTTGATAAGTCAAATTATATGCATGATAGTGTGAGTATGTGAGACTGCAACATAAGGACATGTGAAAATGGTCACAATAACAAGTTACAATGCTTGGATCCAAATAGACTACATCGTTACATTTAACTCTTCAAAATTTGTAGTAAATAGTGTGAATGTTCATAAAAGAGCACAAATTGCACATAAATACCTATAAAACACATAAATATCTAAGTCATCTTTATCAAAATTTTATTTAATGTGAAAGCTTTAGCTATTTATACATTTCATTAGCATGATTCAAAGTTGACTTGAAGTTTCTTAAAATAAACATTTTGGTAAAATGTAGGATATAAATCAATGATAAACTTCATGTCATAAAAAAATAAAGTTATAAAAATAATTATTCAATAAAATAAGTGGGTCTCCATTTTGTTTTAAAATTGGAGATGTGTTGGTCACAATAGACTCTAGTTACCAATTCCATCTAAATATGGCTAGAGGTGTCTAGAAGAAGGAAACAATTGTTGATGTGGGTTTCATTCACACTAAGTAATCTTATGAGATATCATATAATGTTTTATTATTAGTGAAAGGATTCAATCCAAGGAATGAATTAGAACATATTTAGTTTTATAAACAACCTAGTGGTGAAATAATAGTGAGCAGATCAATTATTTACCTCATATGGTTTGGATATGATGTGAGTCTATCCCTAATTGATGGGTGGTTGAGTGAATCTAACCTAAAGTGATTAGGACCAAAATAATATCAAATATATAAATACGAGTAGGGAAAAAAAGAAGGTTTGTGAATCAAAGACAGATGAAACTTGTATAAAATAGATCTTGAGCTATGGGTTATAAAGTAATCAAAGAAATGATGCTTGTTGTAAGTTACTATTAGTGAAAAAAATAGACAAACAAAATTAAGAGTATAATTAAATTAGACACCTTAAAATTAATGCTCATAACCAAAGTTTTTTTGTGTTTGTAAGACTATAATATCACATCTACAAAAGGAAATTATGATTATGAAACATAAAGTATTCAAATTAGCTATTGCACAACATGAATACCTATATCAAATAACACTTATACATAACCTAAATAATAAAATATTAAAACAATGGATCTTATTTAATGAATCATAGGTTTGGAGAAGAATATAAATTTCACATCAAGACAAATTTGTAGAAACATATGTAGAATTTATTATTCACCTTAATATCTAAAAATTCACTCCCCTTTATAATTGGGAGGATACAAAGATATATAAGCTTAGGGAGGGGTTGCTTCATCCTCCAAGAAAAGTCTAAAATTACATTGTCTAATAATATACTATATGTCAAATCTTTATGTGTGATGTGCATGTATGCAAGATATGCATATAAATAAAATCCCTTAGCCAAAATTTATTAAATACAATACATTTTTGCCAAATTAGATTTGATATCTAAATCTCTCTTATAATAAAGTACATTTTTTTCATATATACTTATATGAAACTATGGTGCCTTCTTATCACTAGTTGAAGAATAAGGATATTGCATGTTTCATGTAACAACTCGAGTATTCAGAGGCATTGCATGTGAAGAGCTAACTGAAGTGGCAACTGATAGTGATGTGGTAATAGTTGTTACTTGAGTGGAAATAATGGGTCTGATAGGAATATGTACTATTATATTAATTAAAAAGTGTTTATGGGTGGTAATGGTATTATCCCCTATGTTGTAGTAGAAACACTTTAAACAACTTTTAAATATTCATAAATTGCATATGAAACATTAAACTAAATGTTAATTATTTAAAAATTGAGCATGGGTGGCTTGAATATTCATATGATTTCTTCCATTAACCTTTTATGCTAGGCCTTAAAATCTCTAAATTTTTCTTTGAGGGCCTCAACCTTAGCTACCTTAAATTTTATAGAATCCATAAATTTTAGGATATCTTTGCCAATTTTATATAGATTTCCCTAAAATTATGCTTTGAAGATATCAATAGTTGCTTTGAGTAATCCTTCAATATTGGGACTATTGACCAATTTACCTATGGAAGTGGTCACACCCGTTACCATACATCTTTCAAAATTTATATTTCCTTCCTTTCATAGTGTAAAAACTTTATTACCATGGCATTCTATTTTAGTATCAATTGAATGCATCATCCCTCTTAGGAATCACATAATCCAGGTCCATATAGCCTTTGGGCCTGACATTAGGCTTAGATGGTTATAGGCACTATTTCTTTCACATTAAACTAAGAAGTTAATGCTTATTTCAAATTCCTTTAGTTGATTCTAGAATGTGACCACCCTACCTTGATGAGGTTGGAGTTTAGCCATATAATCTCTAGTTATGCTTATGATATCATATAGCTTCTTGGATGCACTCTAGATATTGTCCATTATTCCCTTAGAGTTTGAATAATTTGGCTCTATAAAAGCCTCTATTTGGCTTGTTCCTAGCTTATATATATTTTTTCATTTCCTTCCCCATGGTATCAATAAAATAACAAAAGTCTTATGCATATTATTTAGGGTCATTAGGGTTCTTTTTTGCTTCTTTGTTGAAGGAAATAAATTCTCCCTCTATTCTAATATCACTTCTTCCCCTCTCCTATCTACTATTTTATCTTCCTACCCATATATATAGTTCTAATTTTCCTTACAAAACATGTTCTTATTATTTTTATTATGTAAGGACAAGGCCCATCATATCCTTTTTCCTATCTTGAGACTCCTTAACCTAGGTAGGGACAATGAATTATCCTTTCTCCTACTACTTAGGGGTCTCTAGAGTAGTATAAGGTGTAATGGAAAATGGTGGTAACATGAAGGAACTTATTTGGATAGTAAATTGAGGAAGTTTAGGGATGACCTTGCTTCAATCTGAGATGTTCATCTGGGTGTAGTCTCTACCACATATTTTATCTACCCTAGAGTCCTTGTGATACTCATTATAGAAGACTCATTTTGAGTGGACTGAGTAATAGACCAGTCTAGCTAGGTGAATGGTCTAAATTATTCTTGGGGTTAAAAATGGAAAAAAACACCATGAACCTTCATTTTAGGGTCTTGGTATCTAACTATGGTGGAAAGAATCAAAGAATCAAAAGAATTAGAGGTTTTTGGCTCAGTTTTATCAATAGGAGTATGGGCATATATTGGCTTGGTTTTTATAAAATATTTATGAAATTATTCAAATGGAGAAAGAGGGGAAATCATTAAACTATAATATGATAATTATACCATGTAAGTATCCATAATTGTAATGGAAGAAGTAATGAAAGACACTGAATTATTAAAATCTTGCCTTTCTTATTTAGTAAGAATATATGTGCTTTGGCTGATAGATAGTGTATCTATTAGAGTAGATGATTACATAATAATATATTTAGGGGAGGAACTTAGATATATTGTTCTAGGTGCATTATTAAGTCCTATAGTAATGTATTCTTTCAACATTGATTATGCATACGATTCCAATGTCTTATCTTCCATTAAGAATTTAGTGGATGCTAAATCATCCTTTTCTTATTTTCCTTCTCCTTTAGATTTTGCATTTAGTATCTCAATACATTCCACCTATTCACCCAATCCTAATATCTCTATAACTAAAAATTCCTCTTCATCTTTTTCTCAAGGAAATTTTGTTTCTTCTTTAGGCTTTTTGTCCTCTTCAAATACCCACTCTTCTTTAGTTGTCCATTCATTTTCTTCATTACTATCATCCACTTTGATAATTTCCACTTATTTTAATTTTTATTTTGTTTCCTCCTTTTCTTCATCTGATTATTCATATAGAGGACCCCCTTTTGTAAATAGTCATTAAGTAGGTATCTATTCTAGTGACACATTTTGAGGAGATATAAGAGGAGTTCTAGGCTTTATTTTTTTTAATTTTAAATGGGTGTATGGGTAGAAATGGGACCTTACCCTATAGAACGTGGAGTGGAAATTAGATGAGCTATAAGAGTGGAAGGTGGAGGTGAAGGCACTAAGACTATAGGTGTCACTGGTGGAGATGATGGAGGTACCAAATTTGAAATTATAGGTTGATGAGTAAAGAAATAGATATGCAAGAATGCAATAATATTTACCTCTTAAATCATGGTTAAATGGGGTAAGGGTGCCAAAGAAATTACAATTGTTTATCCACCTACAAGAGGTAAAGTACTTTTAGCTACTATGGGAGGTATTATAATTACACTATGAATGCTATTCCTATTCTAGGGATCTATATTACTTTAAGAGGTGCCTTCCTCTGATAAACTCAAATCTTCTTATTATGGAGAGGAAGGATGACCATGATCTAGTGATAATTAATCTTATGGTTGGGTCCGTTGATGGATTGTCGATGTGTTTACATCTTACACTATCTTATTTACTTACTCTCTTATGATTAAAGTATTGTATTAGATTTCATGGGATACTACCATTGGCATATTATGCCTTCTCACCCAAGTATAAACCTTAGATTAATTTGAAGCATGGTTGAAAATTTGGTGATGTTCAAAACTCTTATGTTTGTAGGGAATGTGGAATCCCTTATTTATAAGGTCATTGAGGTGTTTCCTCACTTTTTTTTTAGGATACCAATATTGATATTGTGCTCTCTTTAGACCATAATGGTATCTCATATTTCCAATTAAATTGAGGTGTCTTCTCAGTTAATATTTCATTTGGTTAATGCTTAGAGGGGTCTTATGATATTACCCTTGTTTGGAACTTAAATACTCATGAAAAATATTATATATTTAAAACTCTATCTCCTACTCTGATACTTTGTCAATAAAAAAATGAGATAGATTCAAAGGAGTAGCCCTAGTTCCCTCTATCCTAATTATAATGTAGTCAAAATAGTACCAATAGTATCCCATCTTCACAATGCTTATCCTTATGTTGTTAGAAATCTGATGCATGAATCACACATAAATGACTTGGTACATTATTATGTATATCTCTTTTTCAATATTATTTATTTTAATTCTAAAATTATAGAAATAGAGTAGGGGAAAGTCATCATAGACCCTATTTTTCACATATTTTACAAATGTCTCGTAGGTTTTTCCATATGTTATGTGCATAATTCTCATGATTGCATCTAATACATAAGATATCATGTAAAAATCTCCATTTGATAGCCTTTCATTAAATTTTAACATCTATTCCTTGAGCTAGACGTTAATAACCTCCCCAAGTGACATAATTTCATCAAAAGTAAGAGTGATGTCTATAAAGGGTACCCATGTTTTGTGTATGTAAATGATGGTCATAAATCCATATAACCTTTTCAACAAGGCCATATATATTATAATACCTTTCCTAAATTTGGTTATGGGAGTCAAGGAAATAACCCCTTAAATATTCATTTTTTCCCTTCTCAATCCATTGCTCGAGCTTTCCCTCCACTATGTTATGGTCCAACTAGGCATTGGTTGTGGGCTAGGAATAAGTTATTTTAGGCATAATTAGATGTAGATACTTTTCAAATGTCTCCCATAAATATAGGTCAATATATTATTATGAATCCTAAAGTAAAATAAGTCTTAAGTAATAGTATTATTAAGAAATAAATCTCAAAATAAGTCTATACATGGTATGACCTCATATTTTACTATCACATTATGTAAACCCATTGATTTTATTGGTAACATATCATCCATGTATCTTCCTTTATCATTTTCAAATTAGTCCTAGTATGAATATGGTTTGATGTTGTCTATCTAATACCCAAGAATAGATTAATGAGGGAATCATAATACCCCTATGTCAAATATTGTGTCCAAATAATCAGTTCCTCTTGTAATATAATATCGAGAGGAAGGCTAGTTATCCACTTAGGATGAGGAATCCATAGTTATACTTTATAATTTATTATAATCTAAATGGATTGATTCATAAATTCACTATCAATAAAATTAGGGGTTTTTATAGTTTAGTGGCTCAAATTTATAGTTCATATCTCATTGAGTAAAGTAAATGTGATTTGATGCTGTCAACATTTTGCCTATATCACTTAAATCTTAAGATTTGAGTACCCAATTCATGTGAAGTTAATGTAACAATGGATTTTATTTCCACTTCTTGTTTTGATTTGAAATTTAAAATTCAAATTTAGTGGGTTTATTTCACCATGTGGAAGCTTTTAATTCACCATGAATGCTTAGTCATAATCCCAATCCAAGTGTCCACTTCCCATGTATCTAATTTTTCCTAGCTATCAAATCTTGCATTTATATTCTAGTAATGCATCTATAAGATTGTGACACTTATTTTGATCTTGCTTACTTAGGGTTTTTAGTTTTATAGTTTTGATTTTTATGCTCTAAAGACTATGAATTAATGATATTTTTTCACTTGTCATGATCTTAGGGACTCAAATCTCTCTAATATGTAAAATGTGTACCTATTTTGATAAGGATCCACATTCATGAAATGGTGCCATGTGGAGAAATCTTAGGGCACTAGGAAAATTTCTATATTTTATTTATGTACCTTCTTCTTGAGAAGTCTCAAGATTTTAAGATGATGACACATGGATGGCTCTCAGAAATCTAGAGAAAATAGAAATCTATCTATGTACCTTTTAATGATAAGATTTAATTTGATGAGATCATGCCATGTGGGTATATTCTATTAACCTATATATTTAAAACTTTTAGAACTATACTTTATCCTGCCAAGCTCATGGATTTTTAGATCATGCCACATGGACAAATCTCATCAACTTGGAGACTTAGAATTTTGATGGTTTATTTATAATTTATAAGGCTCAAGTGAATGGGATTATGTTGCTTATTATGATCTAGAATATTGAGGAATTTTTGATATATTTGACCTACCTTGTTCTTATAGGTTCTAAGTCAATGAGATTGTGCCATGTGGAGAATTTTTAGGGATATAGGAGCTCATAAAACTTAAAACTTTTGATGAAAACCAACTGCATCCCAAGTTAATGATATTTTAACAAATGGGTGACTCACAATGACTCAATAAATTTGAATGTAGTTTGAAATACAAACATCACTAGTTAATGAAATGCTTCCATTTGAAATGATCTCAAGAATTTAGATGCTCAGAAGGACTTAGAGTACTTCTGTTATAACTACAGTTAGTTGTAAGTAAATTTAATAGATGTCATGATATATGGAATTAAATGAAAATTTGGAGTTCAAGAATGTGATGTCAAACATCAAAAATCAAATATGTTAAATTTTTTTTTTAGTCATGTTAGTCAACTAAATTAAAAATTGATATTGTATATGCATTTGAAATAGATTAAAAAATCAAAGGTGGTAAATAATTCATGAATGGTGTTCAAGATTTAATTTTCTTCCTTTTGGAACTTTGAAATAAAATTAAACATTGAAAACAACCTTAAGATTATGAATATTGTATTAATATTAGAATTATTAAGGTTGATATGGACCATTAATAAATATTTCACCCAATAATGGGTCCCTATTTGTTTTTTGAAAACTAGGTGTGTAGGGGCAAAAAAATGGTGAATCGGTTATAAATACCCTAGAGTATTTAAAAACCTAGAATCTTAGTTAATATACTAATCAGATGAAAGAGAATCCAACTTATTCATGCAAAATACTAACCCTTTTCATTCCTAAGATCCATGTGTGATTTTATGGAATTCATTTTCCCTTGTTAAGATAGTTTTAATAGAGATGTGTATGAACACTATAGGTTTCATTTTTATTTCTAATTTTATAACAAAAATAATAAAGGAAACTTGTGTATTACTCTTTTACCATCTAGACATCCATATTCGTGATAAATATACCTTTGATTCCACTCTTAGCATTGCTCTATTGCCATCCATATGTATATAGCCCTAATAAAGATTACTTGAACCACCTTCCTTCCATAAGTTTGCATGATTATTTTTAATACAAATGCAATAAGGGGTTGAAACCACCATCAAATAGGTGTATGTATAATAAAAATTATTTTTCATCAATACATCCCTATTACCATGTATCCATCTAAATTTTTATTATCTCTCATCTTAGTTTTAACATGTAATAGTTTAGTTGATCTATTGAAATGAAAAGTATTTTTAAAATTGTGAGTATATTAGATCAAATTCTAAAGGCCCAATGAAATTATTTTATCCAAATAAAACTTAATTTCAATCATAACACATACGTTAATTCCATAACCTCAAGTAATACAAGAAAAAATCTAGGTGGATGTCAATTATGCACTTATTGAGTCATCCCCTTTAGTTTGGAAGGTCTTTCATAATTCCAACATGAGAAATTTATTGAAATATTATACATTTTTAAGAAAAATAATCTAGAAATCATAACAACTAAATATGAAATAAAATTTTGAAAACAAAAAAATAATCTAAGAAAATAGAAAATTTATCTAAGGAAACCAATGATATAAAACATAGAAATATATTATATAAAGTAGAAAGCCTAATATAATCCTAATTCTATGTGTGAAATCAAATTCATTCAAAAGCATCTTGAGTTGTAGTATCCATGAAATAATGTCTTAAAAATTATCCATTCACTAAAATAGAAAGATTATTACCTTGGTAGCCCTTCAGATGAAATACATTATTACCTAACATTTTAGATATTTGGTATGGTCCAATCCATAAAGGAGTGAAATTATCATGCTTCTCTTCATTTTCATGTAATTTATCCCACAAAATAACTATGTCTAAAATCCTAAAAGCCTTGATTTTAGATATTTTGTTAAACCACCTTTTGACAATGTCTTGGTGCTTGTTGAAGCTATGCAGTGCTTCAGTTCATGCATCTTCCTTATAAATTATGTTGAGTAGTCTAGACTAGATTATTTCATATTATCCTATGTAATATTTCATGAAATAGTACATTGGTAGTTTGAGAGTAATAGGAAAAATTGGTTGTTTCCCATACACTAGTAGGAAAGGTGAAGCCTTGAGTGCTTGCTTATGCCTTGTTCTATCTACTCATAGTGTATAATTCAATAGTAGATGACATTATCAGGGTTTAATTTGTGATTATTTTATGATGAAATCCATTAGATTCTTTTTAATGATCATATCTACTTCATTCCATTATGGATAATAGTTTGATGAAATTTTGATTGTAATTTGGTTGTCATTGGCCCATTTTGTAAATTTAGTTGACTAAAATGTTGGACCATTGTCACAAACCAAAGAGATTGGATCCAAAACCAATTCAATATGGTTTCTTATATAAATTTGATCACATTATGGGATTTGGAATTCTTGGTAGCCATAACTTCTGTCTATTTGGTATAATAATCAATGGTTGTTAGGATGAACTTATATCATGTTGAAAATTTTGGATTGATCACTCGAATAGAGTCAAGACCCCATTGATCAAGGGGACATCCTTAAATTATTGGTTATAATGGCATGACACCATGTAATTACTTTTTTTATAAATAATTGGCATTCATGGCATGTATTATCATGAGTATGTGCATATTTCAAAATAGTAGGCCAATGGTATCCCATCCTCAAGATCTTGTAAACTATTGTATTATTTGACGGTTGATTCATATTACAAAATATATCCATGTATTTTTATTTTAAAATACATCTCAAGTAGATTCCTTCATAATTATTTCTATTCAAGACACCCTCTTTTATCATATAATGAGATTATTTGAGCCTAAGGGCTTGCCTTTTCTCTCTATTCAAGTCATTAAGACATGTATTTGTAATTAGTGAATGATATGGGCATACCAATAACCACCAATTAATTATGTTTCATTAATATTCTCAATATGAATACATGGATCTATCTTAGTTATGAGATGTCTAATTATTTGTCCATGAACCTTTTTTATAGGCCTAATTTCAATATTAAACTCTTGTAATTTGGCCATCCATTTACTTATTATTTATCCCAATTAATTTGGCTTAGTGTGAGCTTAATAGATGGATCTCTACTAATACCACATCTTATTTATGAGAATTTAGTGCTTAAACATATTCACTTCTTTGATTAAGGCATATATCTATTTTCTATCATTGAATGCTTCTACTTTTCATCTTTCAAATTAGTAATCATGAATGTAATTGGATGTTAACTATCATCTACCTTTTGCATGAATACTGATATTGTAATATGTTTTGAATCAAATAAGTAAAGAATAAAATAGTTTGTGAAATTATGACTTCAATTATTTCTTGTTGTTAGGAAGCGTGAACTTGGAAATGCCTTGGATTCATTTTGGGTCAATGGAAATATTGTCTTTGGTAATAACATAACCCAAAAAATTTCATTCAATAAATCCAAATATGATCTTATTTATATTTAATGATACTCCATATCTTATTCATCTATCAAACACCTTTTATAAATGATCTATATGATCAAATCTATTCTTTAAAAAAACTTTGAGGTCATCCTTGTAAATGATGACGCTCTTCCCAAAATTTTATTGAAAAGTGAAGTCTAGATCCCACAAGAAGGTTACTATTTCTTTAATTATAACTAAAGGCATATTTTTATACATGTAAGTTCCCTACTTGGTGGTGAAAGTGGTCTTCACTTGATCCTCTACTTTTACTAGCACTTGATTGTAGCTTGAGAAACCATCCAAAAAGGACATCATCTTAGACCCACTAACAATATACATTACTTTTACTAGCACTGCTTGGGTAAGATTACCAGGATTCCCTTTGGAATTTTGGGATGAAAAAATCTTCACAGCCATTGGCAATTCTATTGGTCAATATGTCACCTCAGATGATATAACTAGAACTAAGTCCAGATGTGTGTTTGCTAGACTCTATGTTAATGTTGAAATAAATAAGACTCTCCCTATTCCATTGAGCTTAACTCTAAATATGGAACTTGGACTCAACCAATTACTTATGAGAATGCTACCACTTTCTATCAAATATGTAAGAGGAAGGGACATCTAATGACACAATGCAGAGTGAAGTAAAGGGGGATGAAAGAGGATTCCCAGAATGTAGAGGAGGAACAAGCGAACAACAAGCAAAAAATAGAGAATAATGTGGAAATTCCTAACAATACAGGAAAAGGTGAAGAGGGGAAGGGAAAGGAAGCTATCCCTAGCAATGAAGGTGAAGTTGTCCCTGTTGGGTGAATATTTTGTCGTCAACTAACTGATGACAAAATGGGGATATTAGCCACAACATAAGGGAGATTTACACCACGAGGAGTGTGGCTTTACCAGATCTAGACGAGGTAAATCTCTCCTCTCATCAAGGGGAGGTTCCCTATCAATATTTACGTGCCAGATATATAATTAAGCAAAAAATAACACATGGGGGTGGTATAACATCATCTACTTCTCTTTTTTCAGAAGTAATGTATGAAGAACAAAAGAGGAAAATCCTTGGTCTAAAGCTAACAACACTCCTCTTCTTTCAGGAATGGTGTCAAACGAAAAACAAGAGATCACTTGAAGTAACAAAGTCCATAAGAACGCTCACGCAAGCACAAAGTCTTTCGTAGCTTCTCCACAGATCTGGAACAAGTACAACCGTAGAGTAAAGTGAAACACAAAGTCTTCACCTAAAACTACAAAAGATAAAAGAATCTCACAGGTAAAAGTAGCACAAAGTCTATTTTCTACCCTCAAAAAGTGCTCTCAGATAATAATAACACACCCACTTACTTATTAAATCAGATAAACAAGATGTTACCAGGAAAAAGACATAAGAACTATTTCCTAAATAACACAGACAATCTCAACACAAAGTTTGAAATAACCTGCTTCTCATTCATTCAACAGAATATGATTTACAAATTTGAGCACAAAGTCTCAAAAGTTGCTTCAATTTCAGCAGAGTGTTTGCTATTAAATTTTTCCAAGATCATTTACAAATGAAGTCTCCACTATATATAGGGAGAAAAATCCTCAATAACAAAAAATAATAAAATACAAAATATCCTGGTCAAAGATGACTCATCTTTGACTTTTAGATATTTTCCAAAATATTTACATGTAATTGCATATTACAAAATTGCATGCATTCTGCACAAAACAAAAATGCATAAGGATAGAAGAAGAGAGAGAAAGAGATAGAGAGTCAATTTTTGCTGCTGGACTTCTTCAGATGAGCATCGTACATGGCGATTGATGCCTGAATTCCTATGCTGTTTGGCGCAACTGTGTTCTTGGAGACGACCCTTGCTCTGATCAGTGTGTCTTACAATGCTGTGATGGCTTTAGAGTGGCCAGTTAACCTGGATTTCAAATTCTCCAAAGTTAACTGAGCATCCAGAATACTGTCCACCGAAGTCATTGAGAAAGATGCTCCTTCGAAATCTTTTTGGATCATCTCTTCAAAACTCTAAATCATTTCCTCTACTGAAAGGAACTGATGGTCCTCAGAAGTCAAGTTGCATGGCAGCTCTTCTAACTTGTTCAGTAGGCTCAGGTCACTCTTTTCACTAGCTTCCTTGAAAGCTTTGAGATCATCAATTAGATCCTTGAGTACCTGAATCCTGAAGATCATTGATTCCTTGATCTCAACATAGGAATCTTTGTTGGGGATGACACCGATAGATATCAGGGTACTCTTTTTGAGATCTTTCATCTCTTTCCATTTGCTGAGATCTTTCTCTAAGCCGTCAATTTTTTGAGAGATAAGGGAGACAAAATCGTCTACCTGAGTTTTCAATCTCTTCATTTTACCTGTTCTTTCCACAAATTTTGATAGCAAAGAGACTCCCTAATTGCGCATCCTTTCAACATATTCTTCCATGACTTTTTCCTTTAAATAGGTCTTTTCGGCTTTCTAAATGACTGAATCATCCACGAAAAAGGCCTCTGGAGTTGCTGCTTCAGTCAGAATAGTGAACCTCTTGATCACTGATGTTAACTGTTCAGTTTTAACTTTATAAAAATCCTTCATCTCCTTTTCCCTGTCAAACTTTTGGACCATGATGTCCATTGCTGACTGAAGATCACTCTTTGCCCCTTCGTGAGTAACTTTGCCAAGTTCAACACGAGAGACGGAATAACTGTTCATTTCAAAACCTTCAAGGGCTGCGTCATGAGGAGGCTTGGAAATTTCTAGAAATTTTTGCCCCTTTTCTTCGACCAACCTGGAGAGGATTTTTGGCCTCTTAGGAGCCCTTAATTTTGCCGGTACTATCTTGCCAAAATCAAATTCATCTTGGGGGATGGCCATTTTATTTCTTTTAGGCATGAAAGCAGACATCCAAGGTGGGAGAGAAGTACCCGTCGTAACAATGGTTGCCTCTGGCGGTGTCACTGCAGTAGCTTCCACACTAATAGTGGTGGCAGTAGTTGCAGTTGGAGTAACCGGTGAAACTATATCAACTATTGATTCTGGCTCAGGTGTAGGGCTTGGTGGCAGGTCGAAAGACGGAGATGATAGTCTCAAAATGGACCTAAAAGAGCGAGGGGAACCTGCTGAAGGACCTTGAGGATCACCAAAAACAACCCTGGAAGGGGAAGCGGCTCTGAAAGATGGAACACTACTTGGAGAGATAGGAGAAGCGGGCACCATAGGAGATTGAGGGGGAGAAGGAGAGGTGCTCTGGATCGGCTGTGCTTGTCCAAGCAAGATCGGAGACCCAACACTTGGTCGTTCTGAAGATTGATCCTGTGTCTCCATAGGTTGAGCCATCTGAGCCTCGGGGCTTTGATCTTTAGTTCTTTTAGCTGCTGATTTAGGCTCTTGTGTTGACTTAGGTTTTTTGGAAACAAAGATGATCCTAGGCTTGTGAGGCTTAGAAGGCGAAGGAACGTCACCTTTGTTTTTTGTTTGGTTTTCTGCCTTCCTCTTCAACTCTACTTGGTATTCAACCTCTGATCATGAGATGAATTCTTTTAGGGTGATCCCTTTTGCTGCTAACCAATCATTGGTGTTAGCCAATATTGGTTCAAATCTTTTTCTCAGCGAGGTCAACTCCTTTTGAGACCACTGAACTGGAGGGAGAGGGGAACCAGCGACCTTTTCTATTAGATACATGTTGTTTATGATGTTCCCATCATCGATTAAACCATAAGGGACCTCTGCAAGTTTGAGATATTCTATCTACTCCAGTGTGAGGTGGTAATAGTCCATTTTTCTTATTTCATCAGCCATCCTCAGGTCCACCCAGATATCCTCAATCATGGGTTCATGGAACTAAGTCTTTCTTCTAATCTTCTCTCTAACTCCTCTGAAGTCAAATTTCTCCCATCTCTTGAATGGTTTGATGGTAACCATCTGCATTTCTATTTCCATAACTTTGGCTTTGGTTGATGTAGCAATTGAAAATCTGCCAATCTGAATAGGAAACTTGAAATTGGGTCTCTTAAGTTCCATCTGATTCGTGTGCATGACAACTAGTTGTCGGCAAAGCTCTATTAGGACTAACCTGTCTGAAGGGAATTTGGGGAGCATATAAGGGTATCCTTGGTAGAAACCCACCCAAAGATAGCAGAACGTAGGGAACTAGAGGAACATGCAGCTATAACCGTTCTCTACCATCCAGGCCTCATCTGATATTCTCTTCTGCTCCAGCTGAGGATCGAAGAGACATAAGAATACGGTGAAGAAAGCATCATTTACTCACCTAAAATGACGTGTTGACCCTTGAAGCATCAGCTGTGTATAGTATGAGTAGACCGGGGTGGTCTTTCTATCTCCCTCTATTGTCAATTATTCATTGATAGTGTTGCTGATCTGTTCCCCCCAAAAGATGGTCTGTTTACCTTGAAGGATGATCTTAATGAATGGATACATCCATTCATGGAATTGAGAAGAGGATGGGAGGCCCCGTACTCTGTTGAGGAGGGTGATTAAGTCGCCAACTTCCTCAACAAAATCACTTCTGGGGAAGCTTTTCGACCATCTAGAGAGACTGGTCTTTGGAGTCTTTAGCCATTTATAATTCATGACCTTCTTTGCCCTTTTTGGGTCTTTGTCGTACTCCTTTTGTGCATTCTCAAAGTCAATTTGGGTTACTTCGGTGGCTGGCAGACACAGGAAAACTTTGTCGATAAAATTGGGGTCCAACCGAATTATCATGCCGCCACTGGCATTTGAGACCGATCTAGTCTCTTTGTTGTAAAATCACGTGCACTGCAAGACAAATTCCACATGATGCACTGCTACCAAAAAGGTGGCCACCAGGTGGATGTTGCTCTCAACAATCCTTTTTATCCCAGTGCTGGGATTTGTTGCCTTGGTTTGCTTCAGGAATTTGGCTATGTCGACGTGGCCGATCTCAGTATCTCGAATGTCATTGACATTCGAGGTGAATGATGTGGGCAGGAAGATGCCCTAGTACTTATATTTCATGCTCTTCGCCTTTGAGGGAGATGCTTCTATCATAAGGGATGATCTTGATTGGATGGGAGCAAGTGTACATGAGTTCGCTAAAGGTGCTGCAACCATCATCACAGACGAAAGGAGAGTGAGCGAGAGAGGGAGAGCACAATTTAAGTGACATGGGTTACTGGAGGTCACTTAAATAGGCCAGGTTAAGCAAAGGAGTGGAGAACGAGGAAGAAAAAGCGTGAAAGCGACAACTTGGAAAAAAAATTTCCAAGAGTTAGTTGAAAATGGAAGAAAAATGCAGGGGCAGCAAAAATCACCACCCTTGCATAAATTGGAAGAAATTGCATGGGTGGCGAAATTTGCCGCCCTTGCAAGAAGGACGCAGGGGCGGTAAAAATCGCTGCCCTTGCGGAAAGGATGCAGGGGCGGTGAAAATCACCGCCCTTATAGGGAGGATGCAGGGGCAGTGAAAATTACCACCCTTGCAGGGAGAAATGTAAACAAAAAGTGCAGAGGTGGCAAAACTCACCGCCACCACACTTGACAATGAAAGCGTGGAAGGGCGGCGAATTTCACTGCCTTTGCACGAAAAGATAGAAAAGTCATGGGCGGCAAAAAAATGCCACCCGCATGAGGCTGTGGTGGAAAAAACCATGGGTAGGAGGGGGGAAGAAGAAAAAACAACTAAACATTAAGCTAGAATAGAAGAACAAAAAGAAATAAACACAAAAACAAACCCTACCTGAGAAAACATGCATGCCACGAAGTCAGATCCGCGGGCTGGTGCTTCGAAACGTTTATTGAGGTGCTCAGGTGCAAGAGGTAGGAGGAGAGGAAGAAGCAATGAGAAGAAAGAGGCTCAAATAAAAAAATATAGGGTGAAAAACCCACCCCAACAACCCGCTGTGCACGGCCATTAATGTCTTGCATGGAAATTGAGGTGTGCTAGGGCGGCAAAAATCGCCACCCTTACATGCTATCGGTCTCTTTGCAGGGGCGGCAAAAATTGCCGCCCTTACAAGTCGGAGTGCAGGGGCAGTGAAAATTGCTGCCCTTGCAGAAAACATGTAGAGGCAGTGAAAATCGCCGCCCTTGCACAAAATAGAGAGAAGGAATGCAGAGGCGGCGAATTTTGCCACCTTTGCACAGAAAAGAAAGAAGAGACCAACTCTGGGAGGAAAAAGGGGAAGGGAAAACCTGACTTGGATGAGATAGTAACCACTTCTCATCCCAAGGACAAGACAAAAATGATATTTAAAAATCGTATCGAAGAACGAAACCAGAGAGGCACAAAGGCGAAACGGACAAGTTTCGCAAAGGGGGGGTTGTTTTCAAAAATGAGCTAAGCTAATTTTTGAAACAACAGTCCCAAATAAAAATATAGGATTAGATGATAGTCAAAAGGCTATAGAAGAAGGAGAGGAGGAGAAGAGAAAGGAGGATATCATCAGTAGTGAGGGAAAAGAGGTCCCAAAGGAGAATATAGTATCTGACGATAGTCACAAGGCCACATTTAACACAGTCTACACTTTAGAAAAATAGACTAATATGTTTAAGGAAGGGGTAAGAGGGGACCTTTTTCTAAAGGAAGTCAATGAAGATGACATAGTTTCAAGGATTGGATAGTTATAAGGAACACCTAAAAGTCACACTCAACAAGTATCAGATCCACAGTCAAATACAAACTTTTTATGTGATCTAGAAGATGGAGGCCAGGTAGGAAACTACTTGGCAATAGGGGTAGTAGGACAAGATGGTAGAAATGAACAAGAAGAATGGGTTACCCCAAAGAAAAAGATCTGGAAAGGTAAAAAATATGCAGACGTTGGTACTGAGCCCAAACAAGGGAGGCCAACCTTAAGGGAAACTAGACAAAGAGAGATTGCTAGGGATATTGCCAATGGAAAATAGAAAACACTGGATTCCCAACCCTCCAAACTCTCTAAATGAGAATATTATCATGGAATTTGAGAGGATTTAATAGTCCCTCAAAGTAGTTTGAGGTTAAAAACTATATTTTAGATAATAAACTAGATATTCTATTACTCCAAGAAGTCAAGATGAAAGAGGAGAATTTTGCGAAAATTGCTGACTATATATGGCCTAAGGCAGCTTTTTGTATTAGTCCCACTAAAGGGGCTTTATGAGGGATTGTCACTATGTGGAATAGTGCTAAAATCCAAGGATCTCTTATGGCCCATCATAAGCACTTTTTGATTACCAATTTTTCCCTAAATTCCTTGAACTGGACATTGGTAAATGTTTATGCACTGAATAACAGAGCTTTGAGACAAAAATTATGGATAGATTTGAGTAGCTACAGGAATAATCCTCAGAATTCTAAATGGATGTTAGCCAGATATTTTAACACACCTTTATACCCTTTTGAAAAATAGGGTGGAATTATTGATTACTCAGACAATATGTTCGACTTTGCTGAATTCATCAATGATTGGGGATTATTGGACATAAAACTGCAAATCCAAAATTTTACTTGGACCAATAGAAGAAGAGGAGATCAAATGATTTAGGTTAAATTAGATAGATTTATGATATCAAGCAATTGTAATTATTATCAAAATATGCAGGCGCAAGGTCTACCTAGAACCATATCCGACCACTGCCCGATTATCCTCAATTGGAGAGATTATGGACATCACGGACCTCCTCCATTCCATTTTGAAGTTATGTGGATTAAACACAATTGTTTTAGATAAATGGTGGCTCAATGGTGGAATATTCCCATTCAAGGTAATCCCATGTTTAGAATAGTCAAGAAACTCTAGCACATTAAACAAGAAGTTTATGGATGGAATATATACAATTTTGGGCAGGTTTTCTAGCAAAAGAAAAATATAATGGGAAAAATCAAGGCTATTCAGAAATTGATTGATCAAGGGGATGACTTTGAGGGCACCTTAGAAGAAGAGAATAGTCTATCTTCAAAATGGAAGAATCTAATGGAAAGGGAAGAGGTTTTCTGGAAACAAAAATCATGTGTTCAATGGCTCAAAGAGGGTGATAGGAACACTGCTTTTATTCATCTCTCAGTGATGAAACATAGAAAAAACAACTCAATAAGTAAGCTTAACCTAGATAATGGAGACATTATTTCTCAGGATAATGAAATAAGGGAGCAAGCCAGGGTGTTCTTTCAAAATCTGCTTATGGAAGAAAACAATAATGATATAATTGATAGATCTATGAGTCAATTCATTAATAAAATCCCCTATTTCATAATAGAAGAAGACAATCTAGAAATGTTAAAGCTTGTATCTAATGATGAATTACATGTTGTTTTATTCTCCATGGGCACTTTTAAAGCCTTGGGTCTTGATGGCTTTCATCTTATATTCTTTCAGGAATATTGGGAAATTGTTGGAGCAGACCTCACATCTGGAGTTCATGATTTTTTTAGATCTATAAAACTTTTGAAACAAGTCAATAATACCTTCATTGTACTTGTTCCTAAAAAATCTCAATCTTTACACCTTGCTGATTTCAGACCCATTAGCTTATGCAACACTGTGTATAAGATATGTACTAAACTACTAGTTTTGAGAATTCAACCCTTGCTTGACAAAATTATTTCTCCTGCTCAAAAAGGTTTCATCCCAAGTAGACAGATTCTTGATGATGTGATCACCACACATGAGACTATCCACTCCATGGATAAGAGCAGAATCCCTGGGATGGCCCTCAAGCTTGATATATCCAAAGCTTATGATAGAGTCTCATGGACTTTTCTATTCCAAGTGATTAGAAAATTTGGGTTTAATGATAAATTGTCTTGCTTATTATGGAATACAGTCTCTTCTGCTAAATTCTCAGTGCTAGTTAATGGTGTTCCTAGATGGTTTTTCTCTTCATCGAGAGGAATTTTTTAGGGAGAACTTCTCTCCCCGTACCTATTCATCATTATGGCTAAGGCACTGGGAAGATACATACAAGCTAATATAGTTTCAAAAAAGCTAGTAGGCATCAAACCTGCCTCTTCCCTTCATCCTATGGTTATACAGTAGTTTATGGATGATACCATCTTATTTGGTATCTAATTGGTGATCAAAGCTAGAAGATGGAAGAATATACTTAATGATTATGCCAGAGACTTGGGACAAAGAATAAATTTCTAGAAAAGTAATGTGTACTTCTTCAACACTCCCAATGAACTTAGACATATAATCATTGATATCTTAGATTGTGCTGAGGCTAGCATACTAGCTACCTACCTAGGTCTCCTACTCTCGGTCAAAGAGGTATCTTCAAGTTTTTGGAATGGTATTATGGAACGTACATAGAGAAAACTTCTTGGGTGGAAGGGGAAACTACTTAGTAGTGCAGGTAAGCTGCAACTTCTTCGGACATCCTTGTAAGGTATTCCTACTTACTTCATGTCTCTTTGTAATATTCTTATGTATTTTGTTGAAAAGTTAGAACAGATACAAAGGAAATTTTTATGGATGGAAGTGGAAGACAAACAGAGAATGTCTTTAGTTAGATGGGAAAAAGTGTGTCTCCCAAAATCTCATGGTGGAATTAATATAAGATCCATCAGGAAAATTAATAAAGCCCTCCTCTCAAAAATTAGTTAGAATCTGATTCACAACAATAGTGGGTGGGGGGAAATAATGTATGCCAAATATGTGCATAGCATTGATGATTCCAACTTTCTTCAATAGGCAGGATTACCCCAGGGATCTATGATATGGAATAAAATGCTAAAAAGTAGAAGTCTTCTCAAATAGGGAATTAGGTGGAAGCTTGAAAATGGCTAGCAAATTAAATGTTGGGAGGATAATTGGTTAAGGGGAAAGCCTCTCATCTCCCAAGGAAACTATGGAGAAATTATAGGCCTGACTACTTAGTTCTTTGGTGATAGGGTTAGTGATTATATGGAAAATAACAATGGGATAAGGAGCTGGAAAAACCTTTTGGATTGTTGTGTGCACAGGCCTGAGCTTATCCCAAGAATTTAGGAGATCCAACAATGTGTTCAGGAGATCATAATCCCACTCTTCCCTTGAGAGGATGAATAATACTGGTGGCCAAATAAGAACGGATCGTTCTCTGTCAATCTACTTATCATCTACTTACACCTGAAGCTCAGAATAAGGAGGTATGGAAAAAGGTTTGGAATCATAAACTCATTCCAAATATTAACTTGTTTTGGTGGGCTACTACCCATAACAAAATCCTTACTCAAGACAACCTTCAAAAGAGGGGGTTTACTTTGGTGAACAGATGTTTTCTGTGTGGTTCTAGAGAGGAATCAGTTTCATACCTATTCATACACTATGAGTTTACCCAAGATTTATGGGGCAAAATACATAATAACTTTGGCATTGAATGGGTTTATAATTCTAACCTTAAATAAGTTATTCTTAGTTGGAACTCAACATTCACACATCCTTGGATTAAGGAACTATGGAAGCAAGCTCTACCATGCTTGAGCTAGACTTTATGAAAAGAGCAAAATCACAGAATTTTTAGGGACACTGCTAGAAATGTTGCTCAAGTGTTTAACTCCTTTGTTAGGACCATCTTGGAAAGTGTTATAATATCTCATATTAGTGTTTTAGAGAAACCCCTATCTAAATTTGAAAGTCAAATTGCTACCAAATGGAAGGTTTTAAACCTTATCCTTGGGCATGATAATTCCAAAATTCTTTAGAGACTTCATACTAAATGGATACCACCTAAACCCAATTAGATGAAACTCAATTTTGATGGGGCATCCAAGTTGAGTTGTAAAGTAAGTGGAGGAGGAATAATAAGAAATGAAAAAGGAGGTATGTCTGCTATCTATGTTGGTGGCATGGGTTGCCAAAGCAATAACTATGCTGAAGCTATGGCCTTACTTTGGGGATTAAAGTTAGCTATATCCCTAGGAATTAGAAATTTGAATATTTAGGGAGATTCTAAGTTGATCATAGATGCCATTAATAAAGCATCTAACTTTGGTATCCATCTAAAAGACATCATTATGGACATCCAATTTCTTTTACAAAAGTTTTTTGAAGTTGAGATTACCCACACCTATAGAGAAGGTAACAGGGTCGTTGATGCTTGTGCCAACCGTGGTCAACAATTCTCAGGATGGAGGGTATGGTGACAAGGGGCTCATATTCCCCCAAACATTAGAGAGATCATTCAGAAGGAGATGACAGAGCATGAATGATGCACATTGATGACGAAGATAGATTTCGAAGGCGGTCCACGTGGAGAAGGCCATTGCAGATCATGGAAGCAGTGGGTAATCTAGGGAATGCTGACAATGTAGACAATGGGAATCTTAAGGATCTTGTTAATTCTATAGTTATGTAGTTTCATCCTTTTTGACTCTGGTATTTCTAGTTTTTTATTTTTCTTCTGACTTTGTTTCTCGGTTATGCCATTGGTTCAGTGCTGGCATCTTTTGTTTGCCAGCCTTCTTGTCTTTTTTAAATATATAGGGTTCAACCCCTAGTTTGTCGCCTTAATTAAAAAAAAATGTATTACTTTATGTAGAGAAGGAAAAGGATATTTATCCTTCTATAATTCTCTAATAAGGTTATTGAAATCAACACATAGGTAGATTTCAATATTCTTCTACCTAACTAGTACTAGGTTGGCTAACTAAGTGGAATGCCTAATTAGGAATATTATATTAACATCTAATAATTTTTGAACTTATGTCTAAGTGAGGGGATATATGATTGGATTCATTAGAATTTGGAATTACTTTAAGGTATTAATCCCTTGATTTATATGAACATTGTGTGTGGTTACCCTCGGGTTAAATATTTTTAGGCCTTCGTAGGTTCATAAAATTACATATTTATAATATCTCAATAGATATTTCAATCTTTATTTCTCAGGGTTAGATCATATCAGGAAAATATTTACATATTGAGGATGTTCATTAGTTCTCAAGTTATCTTTAACAAAGTCAGATTGACCTATCTTTTCTTGTTTCCACTTTTCATCTTGTAGATTTATGTCAAAATCTCTGTCTAATGATACTATTCACATAGGCATATAATTTTATCTTAGATACTAAATGACATATTATCCCAAGTCATTTACATTCATAGGTTCAACATCATTTTCATTTATTATTTAAGATTTAAAATATCCAAAACTATTCATAAAATGTATGATTTACTAATCATCATCAAATACCTAGAAGTTTTCCACATTATCCACGATAGAGGGGCAAAGAACTAGCTCCATGGAAAAATTATGCATATTATATTCCTAGAGTGGTGATAATTTGGTAGCTAAATTTTCAAGTGAATATATTACCTAAATTTATTCTCTTGGAAGGGCCTTAATATTGAATGCTTTGAAGGATTCAATCAGATCCTAGGATATTTGTTTATACATTTTTAAGTATGAAAGTTTACACTAATATTTTCTCTTGGTCTGATTTGCAACCAACTCTAAATCACCAAATAAATATGTTGTTTAATGTCATGATTTAGTATAAATTATAATCACAAGACTAGTGTTTCATACTCAGCTCAATTGTTGGTACAAGGGAATTATAATCTATATGCAACTAGATATTTCATCTCATTTTAGGTTTTTCAAAACTATGCCAACACCTGAACCTTGCTTAGATCTTACACCATAAAAATGGAGAGTCCATAATTATGAATGACCTATTCAAAATTTTGTTCACGAGGTTCATACTTTATGGTGAATGTGTAAATACCTACATGTGAGGATGTGAAGTCAACTTTATCATTATTAAAATTATATTTTGTAATCATGTTCATCTTTGTTTTTATATCCACTCAAATTTTATTAGCTACTCCTTTCCAAGGCATCCATCTATATATATCCATTCAATGTCTTCATCTAATCATATCTTAACAACAAGACACAAGATTTAGGAATGTCAATGACCATAATGCATATGTATTGTTGTACACATGGATCATAAACCAGCTAAATGTGTAAATTTTTCAACTCCCTAATGTATGACATAGATGCTTTGTCTAGTTATATGACTACTCTTTTAGATTTATCTAGGGTCAAACCTAGTTTCTTAAATATAACTATAGGCATCAAATTAGCTAAGGTACATGAGTCAACCAAAATATTATGCACATTATTACCAAACATTTTGGTATTTAGTGGAAAAGGTGGTACCTCAAGTTTATTTTTGTAGACAACCACATTGGTGTCATCAACCTTTGATTTATCAATGTATGGTCTCCTAGTCAAGGATTTGATCAACAATTATCTTATCACAGTAATCTAAACCATCTCATAAATATTGATATTTGACTTGATCTTATTCATATATTAACTATATTATACCCTCCCTTTTTCTATGGTTCAACATATTATAGACGATCATTTTATTTTAGGGGAGGAAAATTATTGTTTGACTTAAGATCTATAGGAGAAATAGTACTATTATTTGGAGGCAATGAAGTAGAATCAGGTTGCTTATCCCTAAAGTTATAATTTTTCCTCTAGAATTGTTGAAAGGCATGGATTTAATTGGTATTGTCTTCAAGATCATTCTCATCTTATACTAGGAAGGGGAAATAACATTGTTATACTAGAAGGACCTAGAGTAGTAGAAGAATATGGATCTAGATGATTTGCATAGATTTCTTGTCTATCCTTTTCCTTCTAAAATATATCAAAAGTGGTGTATAACTCTGCATAATCTATCACCATATTGTGTTGTAATGTGGACTCAACACCAATTAGGAAATGATACTTCCAAGATGTTTATTTAAGGCATTTTTATATGGTTGTTATTTCATGTTATTTTTATATCTATTAAAAAGTTTTTTGTATATTTGATATGAATATTTTTTATTATTATTCTAACCTATGGTGTTTATAATTCACTTCTACATTCTCAAAAACTTGTTACTCAAGTTTTTGAGAATGTAGAAGTGAATTATAAACACCATAGGTTAGAATAATAATAAAGTTTTGTACCATTCAGTAGAAGTGTCCAATTCTACTTTTGTAGAATTAGAATCAGTACCTTGTGTAGTCATAATATTCACTAGTATCAATAATTGATTGTGATTTTAATGATCAAGTGCAAACACAAGATTTTTTAGAAAGATAACATGTTGATTGGGTGGATTATGGGCTAGAGGAGATTTTGTATACACTTGGTTCTAATTTTGAACCACTACATTCTGATTAACATTTGGAATATGATTTAGGTATCAAAATAGGCCCAATATTGGGCTGAGTGATAGCTTGTAATTGAGGGTTAATTTTCTTATAAATATTAATAGATTAAATATAGGCTAATGATAATATGGTAATATTAGGTGCTTTACATAGAAATGTGACTATCATAAAATATAATAAATTATTGTACATTTCAAGGGTAATGATTAATTGGGTTTATATTGATTATCAACCTAGCTATACATCTTTTGGAATCAAGAATTGAAGGATCTAATTGGTTCATTAAAATTTATCCTCATTATTTCAAAGTGATGGTATATTCCACTTGGGCTACTAACTTGTACATAAATTCCAAAAAGGTTTCTTGACATTGGTTTTAAAAAGTAATTAATTTTTTTGGAATATTGATGAACTAGCCATAAGTAACATCTTGTAAGGTAAAAGGGAAGAGTCTTAATGCTACATGTTCATGGGTTACATTCAATATCCATAAATTAGTCTTTAAAATATTTATGTGTTATTTATTAGTCTTGCCTCCTAAGGGGGAAAAGGTAGGAAGATAATTCTATAGGTTTCTAGGTAGATCATGCATGTCTCTTGGGAAAATAATAACAAAACTAGATAACTAGGATAAGGCCATCCTACATAGAGTAATTTAACTTCTTATGATTGGGGAGTAGGATCAAGTCTAGGGTCCATTTAATATTACTCTATCTAACCTAAATTTTATATGCATATATAAGGGTGGAAATAGAAATCTAGTGTCATAGGTGGACCTTGTTAGTCTTTTAGATGTATCTAGTGTAACTCAAGTGATATTTTAAAGAAAAAAAATGGTGTCCCTCATTATAGAACAAATTTAATTACTATTGATGTGGGTTTCAGTATTGGTTAAAATATTATAAGGTAGACTCTAAAGTTTTAGTATTGGTTAAAATATTCACTAAAAGGCATGAGTTGTAGGGTATCCAGTTTTATAAACAACCTTGTGGTGGAATATCAGTGAGAAGAGATTTTTTATACCTTAGATGGTTAAGATATGACATGATTCTATGCCTATTTTATATGGTTGGATGTGTTAATATAACCTAAAGTGGTTAGTGTATACCCATAATATTTTTGAAATTTTATAAATTACTGATGCTTTCTTTCTTGTATGAACCCATTGAGTCTCAATCTCTCTGAGTGCATGCCTTAAAGGGTGTATCAAGAAAGGGGTGGGAAAACCATTGGTGATTTTTAGGATTTGTGTCCCATATACGACAAATTGTTATCAATCTAACCTTCTCTTATAAATTTACCTAAGATTTTATCTTCTCTCTTGCACACTCCTCTAAGTTTATATTTCCTTCATTAGCCCCTTCTTAAGACTAAAACCCTTTTAGATAGTTTACATTAAACTATCATCCCCATCGACCTTATACTCAAATTGATAAAACTTATTTTAGGTCTAGGTCATCCCTTAGATACTCTAGACCAAGATCTAATTTTTTTGTAAATAGTGATACAAAGTTGATTGGGTCAATCCCATCAACTAGACATTTAGAAAGGGTTATGGTTAAATCTGATTATATATACAAATCCATTTTCATAATTTATAGAAGGAAGAGAATAATATGAATATTATATTATGCATCTACTTATCCACCATTATACTTGAGGAGCGTAGCTAAGGGTTTTAATACTTTCTTTAGAGATACATGTCTTATGGAAATGTCTTTTAGATGCATAGATAAGTTGTGTAGCATAGAGTTAACTTATCCTTATTTTACTTACATACCATAATAACCTCTTGAAAATCACCTTGGCCAAGGGGGATATTGAGGCTTGGTGGGTTCATATTCAAAGGTAATTATTCCTAATTCTGTTCCTCCTTTGTAAGACTATATATATTTGCATTTGTACTTATCTCCCATGCATTAGGATTTCCCATACATTGATGTGAGTATAAATATTATATGCATGTTTAATTTTTATGTTTATTACCCCCACTTTGTTACATAAGATTTGGTGATCACTAGATTAGATTTTTAAATTACTTGTCATTTACTTTTTTGAATATGAAAACATAGGACCTAGCTAGGGTTATCATATGATGTTGCTTAAATAGAGGCTTTAGAACCCTCTCTAGTGATTTTATTATGGTAAGAGATCCCTTGGTTAGGTCCAGTGGATCCATCTTGGTCATGACCTTGAATATATAATGTATCAACAATCAGAAGTGTAAGTAGGATTTATCTTCTCTAAGCTAGGATTGATTAATAGATCAGTTGTATTTCCATTTACATGCATTATGGTGGACCTAACATGAATCAAACCTTTGTAGGTTTTATTTCATGCTCTCATTTTGTCATCATATTATATTTTTATATTTTTTTAGTAATGTATCGAACCAAGAGATATAGTTCTAATAGTTTGTGTATAGATTTAACACAGTCACTCCAAAATGACTTTTTTGTGTGTGTAGGTTTTTACCAAATGTAGGTTACTAGATCAAAAAAATCAACATAATATTATTTTTCATCTCTATATTCACATACATAGTTGACCTAGTTGAATCTTTTTGTAAATTCTCTTCTTTTAGCATATAAGTTTGTAAACTTAGTCGAGCTAGTCAACTTTGTTCATAACTTCTTCTTCAGCATACAAGTTATGAAAAGTTCATTAAACTAGTTGACCTAGTTAGAAGAATTTTTGAATCAATATTTAAAAACTAAAACATAAAATTTTTAAATATAAATAAATTCAATCCCATCAAGGTTCATTAATTTCTCCATATTTCATTTTAATTTTACTTTTTTGTGCCATTTTTCATAATTTTGCATTCTATAAAACTATAGCCCTTTAATAAACTGGGTCAATTTATTCGACACAGTTATGTATCTTTTCTTCTATCTTGAATACATAGTTAACTTATTTGATTGTGTTCCTCTAGATCTTACTTTTTCAAAATAGTAACGAACTTGTCGACTATGTTCTACACTATTTGCATAAAGTGTCACCTGAATCAACTCTATACTCTTCTCAATCAAGAAATTAACCTTTATTTGCTAGTAATTAATTCACCTTTCCTTTTAGTTGCTTACTTGCTTTGAGTAATAAACATATATTAATTAGGATATTTTTTAAATTACTAATTTAGTCACACTATTTTTCTCTTTTTCACACACTTCCAAGTCACTTTTCATTCAAAAAACATTAAATATTTGTCTTCCCAAGGTCAATCTACTTGGACTTCATCACCAAGGGAGAAGTCGACTGGGTTTTCTAGTGAAGTATAAATATGTGGTTGATGGTATAAATTATAAAATCACTTGACACCCTTATCATTTCATGATTATGAAGTGAACGAGAAAGCCCCAATACCAAGCCCTTACCATCACTGATATAGATCATTTTCAACCTAAATGTCTTGAAACTATCCTTAGATTTCTTTGTAGTTCCTCATTATAGCCAAATTCCTATTCACATTAAAATTAAACTTCATTATAGCTTGATAAAACTTAGGATGACCAATTATTTAGCATTTAATTTCAATATATTACTTGATCTTTGATCATTTAATATTTTATTACAAAACTTGCATTAGCTAGCATTGGTGCAAGGTTTGTGTTGTGTGTTCTAATTGGATCAACCACATTGATCCAATTGCCTATGTGTTTAATTTAAGTTTACTTCAACATTATCTTTTAAAACCTTTCTCTAGTTTAGAATATTATCATTCTTATCAATACAATGTCTTACATACTATTTAACCTTTTTGTTTGTAGTACATAGTTGACCTATTAGGTTGTGTCTCCTTATCTTCCTTTTCAATGCTTGTATAGGTAAGACATAGTCAACCTATCTAACTGTGTCTTCTTATTTATTATTTTTTTCCCTATTTAGTAGTACATAGTTAGCCAACATAAATGTGTTCCCTTTTTCTCTATTTTATTACCTAGTTTACATAACACTGTAGACTAATTTGACTCTATATCCTATTTTAAAATTTTACATTTACATCACCATTTTAGCCTCTTTTTCTCATCATAAAATTCTTGTTTGAGTATAATATAGATTTGAATCCAATAAACATGATTATTTTTACCAATCCTAATAGGTTCCCAAAAAAAAGCTTTTGGTTTCCACTTTAAATGAAATTAATTGGCATGTTACCATTCGTACTACCAATTATGAGACTCCTCATTCATCCTTAGTTCATAATCCTCTTTTATCCTTAGAAGATGATCCTGAATTAGAGTAAACACCTAAAATTTTCTTCTTAATTAATTATTTTCATCAACATAGAGGAAAGGACCCTTCAACTAATTATATTCTCATTATAGGTGGTAAAGTATAGGAACCCCATTCAACATCCCCTACATTATCTCATAGATTTGGGGGTGACACATTTTTTTCTTCTCAAACTCTCCCTTCTATTTTGAATCTTTCCCACATGATAAACTCTTATTCTATGATATATTTAACCTACATTCTAATTATCTCCACTAACATCATAGGTTCACCCTATAGTGGGCCTTTTCCAAGGCCCCTCCTCCTTTATCAAGCCACTAATGCATTTTTTGATACCAATGCCAACCATGATTCTAATTCTTAATTTTCCTTAAATTCCAATAATTCCACTAGTGCGTCTTTTTATACACATGTTAATCATTCTACTAGTGCTCTCTTTTCCACCAATGCTTATCACACCACTAGTTACATGAATGTCACTACTAATAGTATAAACCAAGCCACTAATACTAATGACAATGATTCACATACCATAAAAAATAATAAAAATACCTCTCAAACCCATATAATCTTATTGTAAACTCTCAATAAATTAAACACTTTTCAAACAAATAATTCTAATCAAATGATGCATATGAAAAATCATCTCATTCACCTTCAAAATCAACCCCAACTAGTTCCATGGGGAGTGCAAAATCTAATTTCACCCCCACCCCCCTTAGGGATTCCCATGCCAACCTCATTCCTCAACCTCCCCTCAATAATAAAATGATCAAACATCTTCAAAATTAACCTCTTATATCTCAAACTTCGAATATTTACATAGGAGGTATCACACATACCATCAGTTATAATGGGTCCAATGATCCTACCTTACATTTATAAACATTTGGTAATCTCCAAAAATATTGGGTTAAACTTAATAATTTTGATGCTACCAAGCTATTAGTTAAAAATCTCTATATAGATGATTTAGATTGGTATAATCAACTCAAATCCAATTCTATCACTAGATTGGAAATTATAATTAACTCCCTAGTATAAGAGCTTCAAACTAGTGATCTCCCTAAGAATACCTTAGATCACTTTATCAATTGTAAGCAACTTGAAACTGAAATCACATAAGCTTTCATCAAATGATGGAAGACCTTTTTTAACAAGTGTGAGCATAACATTGAAGATGATAATATCTTTCATCTATTCACTAATTCTTTCTATCCGAAGTTGCAATATCAAGTTAGGACTCTCACTCTCTCTCTAAGAACATTGGAAGAAGCCCTCAACCAAGATAATTGCTAAGATTTTCTCATGTTCCAATTTAAACCATCCCAACCTCTCATGGGAATTCACGTGCTCATTTGAAATAAAAACCATCACACTACTAATTATTTTATCGTCGATACTTATGCCACCATTTATAATATTAAAGACATCACTCTCAAAAACATTGTGGAGTATGCTCCCCCTCTAAACAACACTCCTAATCCAGATTTTTAACAAACAAAAAACATTAATGTTATTAAATTATTATCCTTGGGTAAGCTTCAAAAGTGTATACCAAGGCCTCTACCATAATAGCTAAACCTCACTCATCATATGAAATCATGGTATAATCTAAACAAATTTTATTGGTTTCATGAAAGTTAGGGCCACTCTCACAAGCCTTGTAGACAATTATGTAATCTAGATGTGGATTTTATTCTTGGCCCAAATTTTTACCATGATTCACTAATTCACAAACACTAATAAGAATATGATATATCCTTTAAATCTCACAAAACATAAAACAAAAATAAATATTTAAACCAGGATAATGCTCATCTTTCCATATATAAAACCCCTCTTCCTAATCATCAAGATAGCAATGACAAGCGTACCCCTTCCACTAACAATGTTGAAATTATTATCAACCAAAATCCTAAATAAAAAGTGGTAAATGTGACTAACATGTAAAAGGTATTTACTTTCATTGGTTTTAATCCAACCCACATGCACCAAACTTCCCAAACATTTTGTATCATTGAATATGCTTCTCCATCTCATCTAATGAAGTTGGGGAAAGATAACCTTATCTCTTTCCAAGAACCACTTCCAACACCTTAATTAGATAATACCTCTCACACCATATCTATAACTCCCCTAACATCTACAACTATCAACAACATTCCCCAACCTTCCCATAGTATTTATTAAACTGAATCATAAGAAATACTTAAATCAACTATTCCATAATCTAAAGACACTAAACTAATTTTTCCTCAAACTCAACCAACCACATCTTATCAACATGTGTTTAAATTCACTTCCAATACTCCTTATTAGGATATCCTACAACATTAGGCAAATCTATCTAGTAATCCCCCCATGGGATATGATGAATGGGATCCCATCGTGAAACTTATAAATTTCCCATATCAATTACTCTTTCTAGAACTCATGTGAACTTCCCCCCTTCATTGAAACTATTTGATAAAATTATTATTTTAAATGAACATCCCTCATCCTCCCATAGTATGACATAAGCTACCTTATCTAGGTCTGAAGATAGTATCCTACAATAATGTGAATAAATGTTTATACACTTTGATTAAATAATAGACACTTCTCTTTCCATTAAATTTCTTATTGCTTACATGATTCTAGATGAGATTATTCTTTATGAAAATGATAATTTACTATTTATTATCATCCAAATTGATGATATCCAAGTCAAGCATGCCTTAATTGATGAGAGTTTAAGTACTTGAATTACCTCTCTCAACTTCATTAAAACTCTTGGATACTCTTAATGTAACCTTAATTCTGCACACAATACATTTCAAGGTTATGAAATAAGGAAAGTGGTTCCTTTAGGTTACATTTAACTTCCTATTAACATCCCTCATGTTATTACTCAAGTGAAAGTTATGATACTTAACTTTACCTTTTCCTATAAAATATTTTGGTAGACCTTGGACTCATTACATAAGGGTTGTCACCTCATCTACCTACCAATACATTAAATTTACCCATAATGGTGATATCTATAGGATTCAAGGAGACACAAACCCTTAGAATTTTAAACAATTCCAAGAACATGGCATCTTTAAAAATATAACCCTTAAATTACTATTTATTGCCATCCAAATTGATGATATCCAAGTCAAGCATGCCTTAATTGATGAGAGTTTAAGTACTTGAATTACCTCCCTCAACTTCATTAAAACTCTTGGATACTCTTAATGTAACCTTAATTCCACACACTATACATTTCAAGGTTATGAAATAAGGAAAGTGGTTCCTTTAGGTTACATTTAACTTCCTATTAACATCCCTCATGTTATTACTCAAGTTAAAGTTATGAAACTTAGCTTTACCTTTTCCTATAACATATTTTGGTAGACCTTGGACTCATTACATAAGGGTTGTCACCTCATCTACCTACCAATACATTAAATTTACCCATAATGGTGCTATCTATAGGATTCAAGGAGACACAAACCCTTAGAATTTTAAACAATTCCATGAACATGGCATCTTTAAAAATATAACCCTTAAATTACTATTTATTGCCATCCAAATTGATGATATCCAAGTCAAGCATGCCTTAATTGATGAGAGTTTAAGTACTTGAATTACCTCCCTCAACTTCATTAAAACTCTTGGATACTCTTAATGTAACCTTAATTCCACACACAATACATTTCAAGGTTATGAAATAAGGAAAGTGGTTCCTTTAGGTTACATTTAACTTCCTATTAACATCCCTCATGTTATTACTCAAGTTAAAGTTATGAAACTTAGCTTTACCTTTTCCTATAACATATTTTGGTAGACCTTTGACTCATTACATAAGGGTTGTCACCTCATCTACCTACCAATACATTAAATTTACCCATAATGGTGCTATCTATAGGATTCAAGGAGACACAAACCCTTAGATTTTTAAACAATTCCAAGAACATGGCATCTTTAAAAATATAACCCTTAAATTACTATTTATTGCCATCCAAATTGATGATATCCAAGTCAAGAATGCCTTAATTGATGAGAGTTTAAGTACTTGAATTACCTCCCTCAACTTCATTAAAACTCTTGGATACTCTTAATGTAACCTTAATTCCACACACAATACATTTCAAGGTTATGAAATAAGGAAAGTGGTTCCTTTAGGTTACATTTAACTTCCTATTAACATCCCTCATGTTATTACTCAAGTTAAAGTTATGAAACTTAGCTTTACCTTTTCCTATAACATATTTTGGTAGACCTTGGACTCATTACATAAGGGTTGTCACCTCATCTACCTACGAAAACATTAAATTTACCCATAATGGTGCTATCTATAGGATTTAAGGAGACACAAACCCTTAGAATTTTAAACAATTCCAAGAACATGGCATCTTTAAAAATATAACCCTTAAATTACTATTTATTGCCATCCAAATTGATGAGATCCAAGTCAAGCATGCCTTAATTGATGAGAGTTTAAGTACTTGAATTACCTCCCTCAACTTCATTAAAACTCTTGGATACTCTTAATGTAACCTTAATTCCACACACAATACATTTCAAGGTTATGAAATAAGGAAAGTGGTTCCTTTAGGTTACATTTAACTTCCTATTAACATCCCTCATGTTATTACTCAAGTTAAAGTTATGAAACTTAGCTTTACCTTTTCCTATAACATATTTTGGTAGACCTTAGACTCATTACATAAGGGTTGTCACCTCATCTACCTACCAATACATTAAATTTACCCATAATGGTGCTATCTATAGGATTCAAGGAGACACAAACCCTTAGAATTTTAAACAATTCCAAGAACATGGAATCTTTAAAAATATAACCCTTAAATTACTATTTATTGCCATCCAAATTGATGATATCCAAGTCAAGCATGCCTTAATTGATGAGAGTTTAAGTACTTGAATTACCTCCCTCAACTTCATTAAAACTCTTGGATACTCTTAATGTAACCTTAATTCCACACACAATACATTTCAAGGTTATGAAATAAGGAAAGTGGTTCCTTTAGGTTACATTTAACTTCCTATTAACATCCCTCATGTTATTACTCAAGTTAAAGTTATGAAACTTAGCTTTACCTTTTCCTATAACATATTTTGGTAGATCTTTGACTCATTACATAAGGGTTGTCACCTCATCTACCTACCAATACATTAAATTTACCCATAATGGTGCTATCTATAGGATTCAAGGAGACACAAACCCTTAGAAATTTAAACAATTCCAAGAACATGGCATCTTTAAAAATATAACCCTTAAATTACTATTTATTGCCATCCAAATTGATGATATCCAAGTCAAGCATGCCTTAATTGATGAGAGTTTAAGTACTTGAATTACCTCCCTCAACTTCATTAAAACTCTTGGATACTCTTAATGTAACCTTAATTCCACACACAATACATTTCAAGGTTATGAAATAAGGAAAGTGGTTCCTTTAGGTTACATTTAACTTCCTATTAACATCCCTCATGTTATTACTCAAGTTAAAGTTATGAAACTTAGCTTTACCTTTTCCTATAACATATTTTGGTAGACCTTGGACTCATTACATAAGGGTTGTCACCTCATCTACCTACCAATACATTAAATTTACCCATAATGGTGCTATCTATAGGATTCAAGGAGACACAAACCCTTAGAATTTTAAACAATTCCAAGAACATGGAATCTTTAAAAATATAACCCTTAAATTACTATTTATTGCCATCCAAATTGATGATATCCAAGTCAAGCATGCCTTAATTGATGAGAGTTTAAGTACTTGAATTACCTCCCTCAACTTCATTAAAACTCTTGGATACTCTTAATGTAACCTTAATTCCACACACAATACATTTCAAGGTTATGAAATAAGGAAAGTGGTTCCTTTAGGTTACATTTAACTTCCTATTAACATCCCTCATGTTATTACTCAAGTTAAAGTTATGAAACTTAGCTTTACCTTTTCCTATAACATATTTTGGTAGATCTTTGACTCATTACATAAGGGTTGTCACCTCATCTACCTACCAATACATTAAATTTACCCATAATGGTGCTATCTATAGGATTCAAGGAGACACAAACCCTTAGAATTTTAAACAATTCCAAGAACATGGCATCTTTAAAAATATAACCCTTAAATTACTATTTATTGCCATCCAAATTGATGATATCCAAGTCAAGCATGCCTTAATTGATGAGAGTTTAAGTACTTGAATTACCTCCCTCAACTTCATTAAAACTCTTGGATACTCTTAATGTAACCTTAATTCCACACACAATACATTTCAAGGTTATGAAATAAGGAAAGTGGTTCCTTTAGGTTACATTTAACTTCCTATTAACATCCCTCATGTTATTACTCAAGTTAAAGTTATGAAACTTAGCTTTACCTTTTCCTATAACATATTTTGGTAGACCTTGGACTCATTACATAAGGGTTGTCACCTCATCTACCTACGAAAACATTAAATTTACCCATAATGGTGCTATCTATAGGATTTAAGGAGACACAAACCCTTAGAATTTTAAACAATTCCAAGAACATGGCATCTTTAAAAATATAACCCTTAAATTACTATTTATTGCCATCCAAATTGATGAGATCCAAGTCAAGCATGCCTTAATTGATGAGAGTTTAAGTACTTGAATTACCTCCCTCAACTTCATTAAAACTCTTGGATACTCTTAATGTAACCTTAATTCCACACACAATACATTTCAAGGTTATGAAATAAGGAAAGTGGTTCCTTTAGGTTACATTTAACTTCCTATTAACATCCCTCATGTTATTACTCAAGTTAAAGTTATGAAACTTAGCTTTACCTTTTCCTATAACATATTTTGGTAGACCTTAGACTCATTACATAAGGGTTGTCACCTCATCTACCTACCAATACATTAAATTTACCCATAATGGTGCTATCTATAGGATTCAAGGAGACACAAACCCTTAGAATTTTAAACAATTCCAAGAACATGGAATCTTTAAAAATATAACCCTTAAATTACTATTTATTGCCATCCAAATTGATGATATCCAAGTCAAGCATGCCTTAATTGATGAGAGTTTAAGTACTTGAATTACCTCCCTCAACTTCATTAAAACTCTTGGATACTCTTAATGTAACCTTAATTCCACACACAATACATTTCAAGGTTATGAAATAAGGAAAGTGGTTCCTTTAGGTTACATTTAACTTCCTATTAACATCCCTCATGTTATTACTCAAGTTAAAGTTATGAAACTTAGCTTTACCTTTTCCTATAACATATTTTGGTAGATCTTTGACTCATTACATAAGGGTTGTCACCTCATCTACCTACCAATACATCAAATTTACCCATAATGGTGCTATCTATAGGATTCAAGGAGACACAAACCCTTAGAATTTTAAACAATTCCAAGAACATGGCATTTTTAAAAATATAACCCTTAAACCCTTACCTAGTATCCCATTCTGAGAATCTCAATATTTCAATTATCTTATCAAATCTACCTGAGGTTATCATTGTCACCTCAAACTCATTGATAAGATACCACCTAATCTCTTATATTATGATGATTATGAGCTAGATGAGATCAACATCAAGATCAAAGATTTATATCTCTCCCCTTATCTCATTACCCAACTTCTACCATCCTTAAATATGAATTCATGTCAGCCGCTATTGATGACATACCCATAGTCTTAACCAAGACTTGGAATTATATTCATCATTCAACCTCTAATAAAAATATCATATCTAATTATACCATAGACCTTCATACATCCAATTATTATGATGCTTATACTTTATATGATCCATTTCTAGGAGGACTTGTCTAGGCTAGAGATGTTGAGATTCTTAGATATCGTACTTCTTTATTTCAATCTTTCCATTTGTCTTATTGTGTTCCTTTTTTCATATTACCTAATTATAATATTATTCTTATTTTTCACAAGGTAAAAATGGAGTGATCACATGGTATACTTTTAATTTCAACAAATCTTCTTTAGAGAATGCTCATGGATCATGCTATGACTGGTCCTTATTATTTTTATATATACCAAGATCCTTATAGTTTGATTCCATTAGAGATGTTGGCTACTCCTCTTAAGACTTATGTGCATCCTAGTTCACGCTCAACTGAACCTAGCCTATTTTTTACTCTTTTTCAACTTT
>JARHVA010001712.1:670000-685000 GCA_037957365.1 Torreya grandis
GTTGGATAGGGGAATAAAAATTATCTTGACAAGTGTGCCACTAGATGTAGCTTTACCCATGGCATTTAGTAGCCCATGATCTATACCCATGATAACCCTATAACAATGGTCTAAAAACAAGGCCATATAGTATCAATGTACATATAATAATTCCACCTAATCTCACCTTGTGTGATTATAACCTATACTACATGGTCCCGTCTCCACCTCAAGACCTGAGGCAACCTTTTATTGACCACATGGAGCAACTCAGATGGTCGATACATGGGAAACCTCTCATATATCCATGATCTCAATAAAACCATAATACCCATGTTATTTTACCCTTTGGACAACATCCCATACATATAATTTATGATTTGAACCTAAATGATAGCCCTAAAATCATAAAGTTCTCCCTAATCCAATATAGACTGACATAAGGCTATCACATACAATAATACCTTACTATCTGAATTATAACACAACATTCATGATTTCACAAACCCTATCATTGCCTTCTAGATATCTAGAATGGAAACAATACAAACATCAAATAATCTCACCCTCAACCTAGGGTAAATCTTATTTGAGCATATATCTCACTAATCTAATGCTTGTTTCTCATCCAAATCCTTTGGTGTATTATAGATCACCAGCATCCTATGTATAAGAAGTCCAAGCAACACATGGACATCCTCCAAAGTGATACCCACCTCACTAGTGTCTCCATTCACCTCCTATCAAAAATACTTGGTCAAAAATTCCCATGCTCCTAGTAACATGACAATGAAATCAACACTTAATAGAATTCATATCATATCTATAATTCCACCAAATCCCAAGGTAACCACTCAAGCTTTATCCATGTCACTCAAACAATCCAACAAATTTGGTAGTCATGATGCATCTATTAGGGACTAATATGTCTGATGTCTCTTAAAAATATCAAACAACAAAGTATGTATTATATTTCCATGTCATAAATAATCAAAATACATTCTTCAAAATTTACATATTAACTATGTTATTAGTTGGTTTGCTTTAGTATATTATATTTTTTTATTTTCCTACATAATCATCCCATTTGATACTAAATATGCCCTATACCCATTTGATATTAAATTGGCCCTTGATGTTTCCAACTAAATAGCCTATTTTATACTAAAATGACCCATTTTTAGATCTAATATACTATATCAACCTTATGGTACATAGTTGACCCTCTTTTACAAACTATATCAACCACTTTTTGTCAACTATATCATCCCTTTAATACATAGTTGGCCCTCTTTTCCTTTCATACTAAATCATCCCACTATTATGCAATCAACCACCTTTAGCAATACTATGTTCACCCACTACTATGTATTTAGCCCCTTATCTTGTACTTGCCTTATAAACTGAGTCAGTCAGGTCGAGTCTATTCTTTCATTGTGGTGACTTTTTGGTCATTTACCATAAATGTCTTAGGCATTTATTAGTCTGAATTATTCCTACCCAGTACCTCATTCTACCCCTAATATACCTCCATAAAATTCTCAAATTATATAAAAAATTATTCACGTAGGTTTCAAACTTTTCTTCTCAAGAAGCTACCAAGCTTGTGCCTTCACACTAGGTATCTCATGCAAGGACTAAGCCTCAATACTCAACCTTGGAGTTCTTATTAAATATTATTTTCCTTATACACATGTTTAAAATTTTTCCAACATCCTCTCTTATGGTCTACCAAATTCACTCACCTTTAAGTCCATACATACCTATACAACTACATGCCACTTCTATGCTTAGGAACTAGCCCATTAAACAAACCTTAAAGGTACCATATCACTTAAGAACTTTAAGACATATATTGTATCTCATTACTCACATCCAAATATCTGAGATAGGATTTAAAACATCTCCCATTATTCTCTTTTAACCAAGTCTCCTTAGACCATATAGGTCACTACCCAAAACTGAGCTAGCCTTCTTTAATCACATAAGACCTCACACTTAAATTGACATTATTGATAGTTCATAGACACATGACATCAATGAAAACTTGAAATAATCTCCCCCTTTGTCATTTATGGCAAACACTACCATAGCAAATAAATTTCATCTCCCAAAGTTGCATCTCCTTATCAAAATTTTCTCCCCATTTGACATTAATGACAAAGGTCATATACACTCACAAAGTCATCTATACACAGTCCATTGATCTTAGGACCTATCATTTCACTAAGAAAGCAAGCTCCCTCTTTTCCCATGCATAATTTTCTTCAATATTCTCAAGCCATATAAGTTATGTCCCTCTTAATAAACCTCCATAGGTCTCAAATAGACTCCTTAAGTTATTAGGGCTTAACTCAGCTCATGGCACCTTCAACAGGTCACCTCAACCAATTAGGTTTGAAAATAACTCAATATACTCCTAAAAGCATGAAAAAACTTTCATTATTCTCATCATACTCTACCCAACTAGATAGGAAATCAAATGTATTCCTTTCTTGTAGACCTTCTAATGAAGATTCATCATGGATTTTGAACATATGGTTACTTTTTATGGCTTATAAGACATTTTCACAATCCTACCTCTAATAACATTAGTATTATCTTAGTTATCTATAAGCCTTTTTCACAATGTAATAAATATGTAAACATGTTCCCTTAGGTCATATGTAACTTACTAGGTTCATCACCCTGTTGTCTTCACTCATGAAGAATACTCCAGCTTTATGTAGACACCAAAATTGTATCGACTCCCCTTGGTCCCTTACACACTTATTAATTTAAAATAAACTATTTATTTTAAATTAATGACATCACCTAGACACCTCACCACGACACCTCACCCTAAGACCATTTCCTACCCTATGACTCACCTTGAGACTAAGTCATCTACCTATGACCTATTCTCACACCATTCCAACTGCCTAACCAACACTCGTGCATAATAACCCCATCTTTTGACCGTTTCCCAATGGCAAATGCACTTGGTGGATGGAGAAATGGGCAAAGGGCTAAAAATAGCCCTTTTACCCATTCTCTGGCCACTAACATCGGTCAAATGTCAGTCGACGCTGGTAGAATCACCAACGTCAGTTTATTAAACCAAGTTCTAACCTTGATCTAGGACTCTAATCGAGGATATAATATCTCTCTCTCTCACTCTCTCCCTTAGACTCTTGGACATGGATGTGCATACTCTGAGACCAAGCATTAGACTTTGACTAACGCTCTCTAGGCTACAAAAACTCTTCAGAAATCACTCTAGGCATTGGACTAAAAACATTGTACAAGGTCTTCAACTTTAGCCATAATAGGAATATGCATTCTAACACCCTTGGTTCTTCTAACAGAGCTAAGTATTCTTCTATTTCATTTCAGTATTTAGAATACATTAGTAATTAATTTCTATTTACTATTTATGAATACTATCAACCTGACCGAAATTTCTTCTTGGAGAGGCTGAAAAGCCTTCCTCTTATTCTTATCCTATTCTCATACCCATCCCCAACCTTTATCCCCTCTCAGACCCTATTCACTATCTTGCAAACCTGCACAGACCGTTAAGCTTACAAACCCTTCTATCAACCATAGACATAATCCAAAACCTGTCTAAGGCTCATTACCTTGACCGACATCGACCATAACCCCTACCGACATCGATAACATAATTGACATTGGCATATTGACCAACCGATGCCGGCAGGACTACCGACATTGGCGACTGTGACAAACTGACAACAGAGAATAGGTATGCATTGTCTACTTTCTCTTTCTTAGTCTTTCATTATTTCTCTTTATATGACACTCTTTTTATCAAAATAGTGGACTGTCATCCCTTAAGGAAGTTTTTACGCTTTCGTGACCGAGCGTGTGCTTGGCAGTCCACCTTATCTTTATCTAACATTCTCTTTGTTTGAGTCCTATTCTTATCTACAGGTGTCTTCCTCCACAGCCAAAGAGGAGCTCCTATAACATTTGGATACGGTGTGCAACTTAATCTAGGTATCATCTAACCCCTGACCCTTAACTTTAGTTTCTTCTTTCTCTGAATGTAAAAAGAAAAAACATAGAGAAACATTTTGGCACACTTGGTGGGACCCTGGAGTTTTCCTTGGGTCCATTTCTTCTAAAAGCAAACTTTCATATAGTTGCATTAGGAAAACATTCTTTTCTTGCACCCTTCTTCTATCTCTTTATTTTGAAAAGACACCATTAGTACAAGTTAAAAATAACTTCTTTCTTTTTCTTCTTGTCACTCCTTCCTTGCATCTTAGAGTAGTGAAAATTCATACTCTTAACCTTTTCCTCACTTGTTTGCATATGAACAAAACATTTCAATTTGGGTTAAAAACACTATTGCATTTCATTCCTTCTTGAATGCATATTTAGCCCTCTCATTTAGTAATTAAAATGCATTATGAATAAATTGTAGTGCACATACGTTACACAACCAGACCACATTCACAAAATCAAACATCTAAACATACTTGAGACAAGGCCCAACTAGGATATCACCACCTACAAAATACCTTACCCTTCCTGGTGATCCTACTTGGACTTCACCACCAAGAGGAGGACCCACTCTGTTCTCTGGCATAGTATAAACTATAGGCGAAGTATATATTGGCTAAGTGGCCTAGCTCAACTCTAGGTTCGTGAAGTGAAGGGAGCAAGCCCCTAGCACCAGGCCACATACAGAACCTAACACAGACTTTTGAGCACCAAAACATGACCTAAAACCAACCTTAGACTTCCTCTTTAGGACCCGTTCTAAAAGCCCAACTTCTAACACATTTTGCTAAGGCATAAGCCACCACGACTCTAAAATTTATTCTTAGGAATTTAACATTTAGAGGTTGCTTGATGTCATCATTTATACTATTCTTATCTAGTTTTTTGAGTTGGTAGGTTGCTTGCTGTCATCATTTCTACTGTTCTTATCTATTTTTTTGAGCTGGTAAGGTCATACTATTTTGAGGTCTAAAAAACACCTCAAAATTTCTCCTTTATTCCAAAAACCTTTAATTTTTTGAGTTTTTGGAAACACACAGACATTGACATCAGTTTTTCCATCGACATTGGCAACTTATCTTCACCGACATTGGTTTTTCCACTGACATCGGCAACATATCCTCACTGACATTGGTTTTTACACTGACGTCAGTCACTGTCAAAATTTTTCTTTCCAAAACAACAACTTTAAAACCTAACTTTTTTGATATTAAACACACATTTTGGGTTCTCTAAAACTAAAACATATAGTCTTTAGGACCTGAATCCATTTTGTCTTGGATGGATTTGACATATAGTCAAGCCAAAACTCTTGTTAACCATGCAAGGCAACAACCACTTCCATAACAAGTCCCCTAATGGAGTATACTTTAGACACTGAGCATACTCCTATATAACCTACCCCCGATCAACTTCCAATTGTTCTTGAAGGGGATCAAAATTTTGAGAGATTCGTTGACCACAACGTCAAGGCTCTCCAACACTATCTCACAAAAAGCCAAATGCGAGATCCTTCAGGTAACCTTGTTTATGGGATGCCAACTTCCTTGACTGAAGCAACAACATTCTTTACTCAACCTATGGTCACTCAGGCCATAGCCTCGACTAGTAACCCAACCATGGCCAATGTTCAAGATTTGGCCTCCCCTCCTATTCTTGGACCTACCTCCATCAGGGTTTTTATACCCCCTCAACCATAAACAATTCAAACAAGCTCAACACCTTTTCAAAACTTGCTTGTCTCTACCCCACCCACTCTTGTGCCCATAGATATGAGAGTGACCACCTATCCTTCAACTAGTGTTGCTACCATTCAACCACCCTTGGTGACATCTAGTCAATTTGTGCCAACTTCATGGCACAACCTCCCTTAGCCTCAACATCAGTCCCTATGATGAACTACCAATATGTTGTGCCTATAAAAATGCAACCAAGTACATCATATGCCCCTCCCAACATCTTCTAGGTACCTTATAACTTAGGGGGTGCTCCACCTACCAATATGTCAGCTGATCTAATCAAGATGCTGATGGATAAGATGTCTAACCTTGAGACATCCATTTTCGGTTCAAGCAATGTTCTTTCATATGAACAAATCTGCAATGAACCCATTCACCCTTTGGTGCCTATTAGACCATACCCTAGTCAGTGGGAACTCCCAAAATTTACTTGTTTTCAGATTAAAGAGGACCCACAACAACATCTATGAGCATTTAGACATTCTTGCTACCTTATAGCACACGATGATGTGTTATTACTTTGCACATTTCCCATGTCACTTTCTGGTGCTACCCTTGATTGGTATAGTTATATTACCAGTCATTCTCTATTTACCTTCACTCAACTAGCTAAACTATTCCTTGACCACTTTTTAATCAACATCACTAAAAAGGTCTCCATCACAAACCTATATTCTATTAAACAATTTGATGATGAGTCAATAGCTAACTTTGTTGCCCGTTAGAGAGGTTTGATCAACCAACTCTCCTTTTCATTACCTCAACTTGAGCTCATTGAGCTCTTTTCAAGAGCATGTGCCAAGCACATCTCATCTACTTTATGGGTTCAAACATTTCACACATTTGATGAAGCTTTCACCATGGCATGAAAGCTTGAACTCTGTGCTGTCGAAGAGGATAGATTCAAATTGCATAGTAAAAATACCAATGCAAAATCCAATGACCCTTCTTCCAAAACTTCTTCTTCCCAATCCAAGTCCAAGGGGTTGGCAAATGCTGTGGTACTTAGGTCATCATCCTCTACCACAACCAACCAATATAAGCCTTCCACATCACAATACATCACAAAACAATTCCAACAATGATACGTATTGTGTCAATATACTCCAAATAGGAGAATCATACGCTTCCGTGTTGAATAAACTAGTCAATCAGGGAGTCCTCAATCTCCCTCAAATTTGACCACCCCAATTTGACCCCTCAAAAGCCATCCCTACATGGTATAAGGAAAATGACTTTTTTAATTATCATCATGTCAACGGTCATGACATAGACAATTGTAAAACCTTTAAAAATATTGTCCAAGACATGCTCGACAAAGGCGATCTTATTTTGGATAACTCGAATGCGTCGGCTAACCAAAACATGGATGTCTTTAGGCAACCATTCCCTAATCATCCCCCAAGTCAAAACAATATTGAGACCATGCCCGATGACCTTCAAGAGTGTAATATATGCACGGTCAACATGGTTTCTCCTTTTGTCCCTGACCAACCTCTCCCATAGTCTGAAGAGGTTAGTCAACCTATCTCTTCACCATGGGTAGAAGAGGTCATTATCCCTCTACTTCAGACTTTAGAGGAGTCTTCCTCTCTTATTTGTCCTCCACCAATGGGGGATAGTCCTCCATCAACCCCCCTTTCACACATAGGAGAGTCTACTTTGAACTCTCCCATGTTGGAAGATGCCTTGACGACACCAACGCCACTAGCCCCACCCTCATCCTTATTATTACCAATGGGGGATCATACTTTCCCCACTCTTCAACCACATGAAGAAGCCATGATCATCCTTGATCTCTATCCTCTAGAAGATCCATATTCTCCAATCCCTTCTCCACCGAGAGAAGAACTTGCCACTTCACCCACTTCAGCCGAGGAAGACCTAGTGACAGTTCTTTCTCACCTTTGGCCAGTGATTGCTACATCTAACATGATTTCACTCTCAAAATCACCTAGATCCTCTAAATGATCGACTATAAATCCTCGCACAACCTCATCCAAACCCTCATAGGTGTCTGCTATGCTGAAATAGATTACATCTCTCGGTGTTTGCCCCGTATTGAACCTCACTCACCCACAACTGAAGGTAGACTTGAACCTCACCCCACACAATAGTAGTCCTTGCACCAAATTAAAGAAGGCTACTGAACCACGTCGGATAACTTCTCCCCCACCATAACCATTGCCCTCTATTTTGGGCCCACACCCATCCACCTTAATAGGAATGCTTCCTACTCCAAAACCTCACAAAGGCAAACTGCCTCCATTACTCCCTCCACCCATCAAACATATATTTCATCCAAAACATCCAACACCTCTCACCATGAAAGTTCCATCTACATGTGTGGTCACACCACCAAACAAAAAGATGGTACGAAACACTCCTCTAATAACTCCTAAATAGAAGTTGTCATCTCCTACTGCAACAAAGCGTGTAGACCCATTAGTGGGTTCTTATACTTTAATTTTATGCCAATTGTTACAGTCTTCTAGAATCGTTCTCCCACCAATTAAGCCATACCAACCTCTCGAACCAGAACCATCTTGGTTCGATGACACTCAAATTTATGCGTATCATCGCACACCTAGACATGACACTGAGCATGGCTGCACTCTTAAGGTTGTCATTCATCAACACTTGAAAAAGGGCACTCTTCTCATTAAGGACCCATTTGATAAACTAATGACACCATCCCATGTCTTCCAAACCTCTTCACCTTCAAACTCATCAACTCTCGGATCAAAACCATCTTGGTTTGATGACACTAAATTTTGGGCGTATCATCGCACACCTGGACATGACACTAAGCATTGTTGTGCTCTTAAGGCTATCATTTGTCAACACTTGAAAAAAGGACACCCTTTTCATTAAGGATCCTCTTGATCACCTTTTCAACAAACCACCGACACCATCCCCTGTCTCTCAAACATCCTCACCTAAATCGGGATCTCAACGCAAGACTATGGTCCCTCTACCACCTTCACCCCCTTTATTCAAAATCAACACCATTAATGTGGCCACCAGGTCAAAAACCATGAAGGATAAAGGAAAATAAAAGGTTTCTATTCTTGGGACATATCCTTTCGTCAAGCCTTCTCAACCACCACAACCCAAGATTTCTATCTTGAGCACATCCCAACCAACATCTTCAAAGCCAATTCACAACTCCATGGTGAAATAAATTCACCAAACCCCTGTGAAGATGTCTTTATGTGACCTCATACAAATCTCTCCACAACATTGCCTAGCCTTAATCAAAGCTTTATATGCAGTGGAGGTCTAACCTAAAGACCCATAACCACTTGCTGCTTTAGTCAAAACATTACCAACCATTGCCTCCATCACTTTCAGTCATTCTGAGATTCTAGAGTACAACCTGGAAGATCAGGATCTCACCCTTTCAAACTAAGCCTACCAAGGAAAAGCTTCATAAGATTCATCCTCATGTCGCACTCCCTGTCAAAGAGGAGCTTCATTGTCTTCTCTCCATCTCATTTATCCAACCCATTGATTATTCGTAATTGGTGTCAAACATTCTCCCTATCAAAAAAGTGACTGGGGGAATTCGACTTTATACTGACTATCACGACCTTGACCAAACATCAGCCAACCAAGCATTGACCAACACATGACTAATATGGAAAGAAGCAAACGGGGCAAGTTTGCTCCTAATTGCCTCAGACCTTACATAATAATGCATGGAGTAAGATTTATCATCTGTCTTCTCTTGAAGGCCGGCCAGAACCTGAGCCCCTTAATGCCTTACATCTATGACCATTCTACTATTAATCAAGTAATCATTCACTTGATTTTTAACTTGAGCTCATCCCTTAAGCAACCCCCATCATCCTCATCCCTATTCCTTTTAACCTTTTTTTTTACAAACATTAGTCAACCCTTTTGTCAAGAATTCATGCTTTGTCCTAATAAAAGGGAAACCCTTAAACCTCTATAGTCTAGTCCATGACTAAAAGTTCGGTCAACAAACAAAACATAAAATTGGGATGCCTATACAAAGGTCATAAACTATAAATGTAGACTGCTACCTCAAAGGACAGCTACACCATTACTATAATTAATAGACTACTCCCTTGAAGGATATCTATTCAAAGACATTTAAACATATAAAGCAAACTATAGACTATTCCCTCGAAGGATAGTTATGACTAAATTTTTCTACATACACAGCACCACATGACCATAAAACAAAACAACATCCCCATGTAGACTTCTTGCATTGATCAGTCTACCCAAAAAACAAATTGACTAACAAACTATTAAGTCATGGACTTGTCTATAGTCATTCTCAGGGTCACCTATAAAATGGGCAAAGTTATCCCTGTTAAAAAGAGTTGCGCTATCATCACATAATCAAACCTATTACCCTAACATACTCAAGGGATTTTGAGCTCACTTAATGTCAAGTGATTCAACTACTTCTCTAACATAAACCAGTGGTCAATGACGTAATGCATTCATGGGGATTTTATTTGCAAAAAACCCTATATATGCTATCATCATGGTCCTTGTCAATGAAAGAGCAACATGCCCTTCACTTCTTATACACCTTCGTCACATGCCCATAACCAAACCAAACCAAACATTTTTTTAACCACTAACATAACATCATGATTTATTTAATACAAATACCAATTTGTGTTATATAAATTATCATAGCCCATTCACATTAGTTTCTATGGAAAATAATACACATAGAAACTAACAACCAAACACAATTTATGTCAAGCACATACCATCAACAATATGGAAACCTATTGAAGCATAAATACATTCATTTCATTTTTAGCATACATCCATCACCAATATGAAAAATTGTTAGGAATGAAAAACCACATAATCAATGTTATAGAATACACCATCACACAATATGGAAAAGGCTATAACATCATTATTCATTTCATTCTTAGCATACACCATCACTAAAATGGAAAATTTCTAGGGATGAAAAACCACATAACCAATGTTATAGAATACACCATCACACAATATGGAAAAGACTATAACACCATCACTCATTTCATTTTTAGCATACATCCATCACTAATATGGAAAATTGCTAGGGATGAAAAGCCACATCACCAATGTTATAGAATACATCATCACATAATATGGAAAAGGCTGTAACATCATCATGCATTCATCATTTTAAGCATGTACCATCATACATATGGGAAATGCTAACATGACCAATACCAACTAACAACCTCTTTGACTCTTCTTCTCTTTTGGGGAGAACTACATAAGCCCTAGGCCCTTAAAACATGGGCTATGTAGGCAACACTCAGTTGACATTGTGTCTTTTGAGGTTCGCTCGGCCATTCATTGGTTCATCTATCTAATGGACCAACTATTTGAACCAACCCAAAATAATGACCAAACAACCAGCCCTGACATTGTATAAATCACCTTAGACTTCTCATGGGGCACATTAGAGATCACATACATCTCTCTAACCATAACAAACAACACTTAAGATCACTTATATCTCAATCTAACTCAACCAATGACCTTGGAGATTGTGACTATCTCCTTAGACCATGACCACTTTTGAGACAACTTTGCCTTAGTTGTTTTGATTACATATATGCTACTTCACGAATAGTTAGCAAATTATATGCACCTCACATTACGACCCTCACACCTATTGTCAGATCGCGACCAAGTTGATCCCTAATATTTGTGACATTTTCATGTTTTCTAGGAGCACTTCCTAGCTAGGATACTTGGAACACGATGACCAATGGAGATACTGCTTTGATCAATCTAACCTAATCAGCTACGACTAAAAATTTGGGGCCCAATTAGTTTGATTTTAGTCCTCCTCGACCATTAGAGCTACAACTTTTATCATTTTAACCCAATCAGCTATGACTAAAAAGTTGGGGACTAGTTATTTCAATTTTAGTGCTCCTTGACCTTACCTACGACAATTTGACCTACCAAACATGTGAAGTGGTATATGTGCAATCTCAAATATTGTAGCATTTACACTCCAACTTCACCATACCCATCCACTACCTATCAAATCGGTACCCAATTTCAGGTTCCCCTCTCTCAACTCCCACTTTGAGGGGGAACACCTTGTCCCAGACCTAGGGCAACCTACTCCTATTTTTGTCTTGTAGTTCATCAAGAACAACCAACAAGACAAAAAGGGGCAAATGTAGACACCAAAATTGTGTCGACTCCCCTTGGTCCCTTACACACTTATTAATTTAAAATAAACTATTTATTTTATATTAATGACATCACCTAGACACCTCACCTTAGACACCTCACCATGACACCTCGCCTTGGACACCTCACCCTAAGACCATTTCCTACCCTATGACTCACCTTGAGACTAAGTAATCTACCTATGACCTATTCTCACTCTGTTCCAACTACCTAACCAACACTCATGCATAATAACCCCATCTTTTGACCATTCCCCAATGGCAAATGCACTTGGTAGATGGAGAAATGGGCAAAGGGCTAAAAATAGCCCTTTTACCCATTCTCTAGCCACCGACGTCAGTCAAATGTTGGCTGACACTGGTGGAATCACCGACGTTAGTTTCTTAAACTGAGTTCTAACCTTGATCTGAGACTCTAATCGAGGATCTAATCTCTCTCTCTCTTGCTCTCTCCCTTAGATTCTTGGACGTGGATGTGCATACTCTGAGACTAAGCATCAGACTTTGACTAACGCTCTCCAAGCTATAGAAACTCTGTAGAAATCACTCCAGGCATTAGACTAAAAACATTGTACGAGGTCTTTGACTTTAGCCACAACAATAATACACATTCTAACACCCTTGATTCTTCTAATAGAGCTAAGTATTCTTCTATTTCATTTTAGTATTTAGAATACATTAGTAATTAATTTCTATTTACTATTTCTAAATACTATCAACCTGACCTGACTTTCTTCTTGGAGAGGCTGAAAAGCCTTCCTCTTATTCTTATCCTATTCTCATACCCATCCCTGACCTTTGTCCCCTCTCAGACCCTATTCACTGTCTTACAAACCTGCACAGACCATTAAGCTTACAGACCCTTCTATCGACCATAGACATAATCCAAAACCCATCCAAGGCTCATTGCCCTGACTGACATCGACCATAACCCCTATCGACATCGGTAACATAATCGATGTCAGCATATTGACCAACTGACGCTGGCAAGACTATCGACATTGATGACTGTGATAGACTGACAATAGAGAACAGGTATGCATTGTCTACTTTCTCTTTCTTAGTCTTTCATTATTTCTCTTTATACGACACTTTTTTATCAAAATAGTGGACTGTCATCCCTTAAGGAAGTTTTTACGCTTCTAGGACTGAGCGTGTGCTTGATAGTCCACCTTATCTTTATATAATATTCTCTTTGTTTGAGTCCTATTCTTATCTACAGGTTTCTTCCTCCACAACCAAAGAAGAGCTCCAACAACATCTGGATACGGTGCGTAACTTAATCTAGGTATCATCTAACCCCTAACCCTTAACTTTAGTTTCTTCTTTCTTTTGAATGCAAAAAGCAAAAACATAGAGAAACACTTTAGATCACTTTCAAAACTTTATGGATATTCTCTAGCCATAAGCAACCTATCATTTCACTTCTATAACTTCACAAGACCTTGCATTATATGAACAAACAACTATCAACCTTAAATAGTATTTGTCTTGTTGACCAATATTTAATTCTTACATAACCTAGTCTGTCTTTACTACCTAGGCATCATATTATTCTCAAACAAGCATTTATAAACAAGATAACTATAGTAGGAAAAAATTTAACAAGTCCATCTAATACTCCATTGATCTCTTACAAGTCAAATAAGATCTATTTACATCATGTATATTCATATTAGGTTTAATAGACATAAAGAGTCTTGAAACCATCATACCTCTTGTTTAGTATGTCTTAGAGATAGACCATAAAAAATGAGATCAAATTGATCATTTAAAGGCATCAAAAATAGCTTAAATACCTTAAGAACATACGCAATCACTTTTATCATTCATCCAAAGTGACCAATAACTTCATACCTATAATCAAGTTACTTCATGTTTGTTGAAAACATAGACGTTAAGCATAATCTTTTTTTTAATGAGATTCTCATACACAAACACATTTTAAAAACTTCCTCAAATCATGAAACAAAACTACAATTAAGTGATAGCATCATCCAATGCTTAGAACATCAATTCAAGGTTAATACAGAGGTTCCAAATCCACCTTAGTCCTCCCAAGTTCTTTGATTAATAACACACAAGAAAATCCAAATTATATGTACAATAAATGCACCTATATGGTCTTTCAAATAATAATATCACCTTGATGATATTCTATATGTATTTTAATTCAAATTTCCTTTCTATATATATAAGTTTTTACCTCTTCCCTAACTTTTATAGGTAAAGGAATGTTCTTGGGTTCATGTATAATTAGTTTGAATTCAAATCCCAATGGTCATATTTTTTAATCTTCAATGGATATTTACTAAAGCATAAAATTGATTTCCTCTACCATGTCATAGCATATAGGGTCATCTTTTAATTCTCATAACATGAGCTAGGAAACACTTCAAGGAATAAAACTTCTAGAGGATCTATTTAGGACATGAGATAACATCTTCATGAATCATTTGAATATAATTTGACTATTTATGTACCTATAATAAATAAAAATAACTTATCTTACTATTTATAATTATTAGATATTCTATGTTGGTTTGGTCCTTCTTAAACTATAATGATGCATTTTCTTCACTCCAAAATATCATGTGAAGCACTAAGACCTCACTGAAACATTTAAGGCACCCTCATCACATTCTCTATCACCTCAATGTCCTATAAAAATCCATTTTGAATCTTACCATATAAAATTAAAGTTCTTATAACTCTTGAGGTATCTTGACTTTCTCCCCAAGTACTCTTGTAGAGTTACATAACTTCTTACTAGGCCTAAATAAAGGTTCTACAAGACACCTTAATGCCTTGACCCATGCCTTTATTTAAAAAAATATCCAATGTCATTTTGACTATAAATTTAGGTTTTATTTTATAATTATCTTTAATATAATCCTTCTTCTTCAATATTTAAATTACCAACATGCAAACTTCTATACAAAACTTAACCATGACCTTCACATGCTTAGCCATCTCGTGCTTCTAGGATCACCTTGAAGACATCAAGCCACCTCCAAAGGACCTACTTTGATACCAGTTATTAGAATCACAACCAATTATATGGGGGTTTAATT